>PKML01043687.1:55645-78652 GCA_002933935.1 Eutrema yunnanense | reverse complement strand
ATTAGTAAAAAACGTTGAAGAAACGGAGAAGAAGAGAGAATAACATGAGAAACAGATAAGAAACCGTAAAGAGAGAATAACATGAGATAAAAACTTGGAAAAAAAAAATTTTCTTACGTTTTTTTATTTTTGGTAATTATCTTATATCCTATATTTTTCAGATATTCTTAACTACTTTGGCAGAATACAAATTCTACAGCTCGTAGAACAACGAATGAACTGTGGAATTTATATTCTACTGATCGTAGAATATAGAGAAAGAACTAGAATATGTATTCTAACATTATGTAGAACATATAGCAAATGTTAGAATATATATTCTAGGTTTGGTAGACATAGAGCAAATGGTAGAATATATATTCTAGGTTTTGTAGACATAGAGCAAATGATAGAATATATAATCTACCAAAATCGTGGATCTAGAATACATATTCTAGATTTCGTAGAACAAGTATTAAAATATTTTTTAATTTTGATTTTTCCAAAAACGATTTTTCAAAATATATTACTTTCCTTATCTGTATTTTTCGAAAATGTTAAAGTTTTTAAAAAAAAATTTTAAGAATTTATTACATTTAATTTATGGGTAGTTTAGTCAAAAAGTGGCAAAAGTGAAGAAAGTCTTATTGGGACAATATGTGAGTTTTTTTGTCTCTTTTTTCCAATTTCCCCATTATAATATCATATTTGATTGTGTAGATTTATTAGATTAAAACTTATTTGCTATGGTGAAAGACAAAAGAAATCACACCCTCAATTGTCAAGATTTGATATTCATGGAGATGCATGTATTTTCTCAAAAAAATTCAATCTCATATTCATCTATTTTTTAGTTGATTATGCTATTTTTGGCCAAGTGTTCAATTTGTATGTCTGCCATTATTTTGGTAGAGTCTGCCAATTTCTGGCAAACTATACAAAAGTCTTCCAAACTTAAAGGCAGACTTAAAATTCAATCGGCTAGTCTGCCATTCTTTTGGTAAAGTCTGCCATTTTTTGACAGACTCTTCATAATTTTGGCAGACTTTGTGAGAGTCTTCTTAATTTAACGGCATACATAAAATTTAGTCTGCAAGTCTGCCATTATTTCGGTAAAGTCTGCCAATTTCTGGCAAACTATACGAAAGTCTTCCAAACTTAACGGCAGACTTAGAATTCCATTTGCTAGTCTGCCATTCTTTTGGCAGAGTCTGCCATTCTTTTGGCAGAGTCTGCCATTTGTTGCCATACTCTTCAGAATTTTGGCAGACTTTGTGAGAGTCTTCCAAATTTAACGGCAGACAAAAAATTTAGTATGCAAGTCTGCCATTATTTTGGTAGAGTTTGCCAATTTCTGGCAGATTATACGGAAGTCTTCCAAACTTAATTGTAGACTTAGAATTCAATTTGCTAGTCTGCCATTCAAATGGCAGAGTCTGCTATTTTTAGTCAGACTATTCAGAATTTTGGCAGACTTTGTGAGAGTCTTCCAAATTTAACGACAGACAAAAAAATTAGTCTGCAAATCTGCCATTATTTCGGTAGAGTCTGCCAAATTTCTGGCACACTATACGAAAGTCTTCCAAACTTAACGACAAACTTATAATTAAATCTGCTAATCTGCCATTTTTTGCCAGACTCTTCAAAATTTTGGCAGAGTTTGTGATTGTCTTCCAAATTTAACAACAGACAAAAAATTTAGTTTGCAAGTCTGCCATTATTTTGGTAGAGTCTGCCAATTTCTGGCAGACTATAAGAAAGTCTTCCAAACTTAACGGCAGACTTAGAATTCAATCTGGTAGTCTGCCATTCTTTTGGCATAGTCTGCTATTTTTTGTCAGACTCTTCAGAATTTTGGCAGACTTTGTGAGAGTCTTCCAAATTTAACGGCAGGCATAAAATTTAGTCTGCATGTCCGCCACAATTTCGGTAGAGTCTGCCAATTTCTGGCAGACTATACCAAAGTTTTCCAAACTTAACGGCAGACTTAGAATTCAATATGTTAGTCTGTAATTCTTTTGGCACAGACTTAGACTTATATTTTAGTTTAACATTTATTTAAAAATAATAATTTTGTGTTTTGTTATGCATGTTTCGTTTTGCTAATAAAATATTATTATTTTGTAGGAAATTGAGGAAGAAGAAGAAAAAGGTGGTACCATTGATGGATGTTTCGAAGATGAAGAAAAAAGTGGTACAATTGATAGGTGTGTTGAAAATGAGAAAAAGTGGTCCCATCGATTTTGGGTAATGAAATCGTATCTCTCTTTCTCTCTAAAAAAGATTGGAAATCAAAATTGAAATTGAAAAATATTAGAAATCGAAATAAAAAAAAAAAGATTGGAAATCCAAATTGGAAATCGTATCTCTCTCTCAAATATAAGTGAGAGAGAAGAGAGAGAGAGATCTATTGTTTTTTTCGGGCATAAGATAGAGATCTATTGTTAATACCAAAATATTAAAAGAATAATGAAAAGGAAAATTTCCTTTTTTGATTAGTATTAATTAATTAATTATTTTGTTTTTATCTACCAAAAATAAATAACTAATTATTATATACTATTTTATAGAAACAAATTAAACATGATTATAAATGGGTATTTTGGGAATTATATAATCACTTAAGTGATTAATAGGTTATGTGGGTAATAACAAATATAATGAGTTATTCTAACTATTCAAATAAAAAAAAGTGGGTTATTCTGGGTAAATTTTTCATTATTCTTCTATCATATAAATTCTATTTTATTTTTATCATATCACAAATATAATCTTATCATTGACAACGATCAAATCTAAAATTTTAATTGGTTATTTTGCAATTTACATACAAACATCACAGTTGTAAGCAGTTGCATTGATTTGATTTTACTCACATAAACTATTATATATGGCTTCACAATGCTTTGTGTAACATCCCTATCTTGGGCTCCCGAATGAACTGAGGAACACGGGCATGTTAGATCGGTGGACTAACCCCTTTCGATTAATTCGCCCGATTTGGTCCCTTAGTGAGTGCCACATGATCTCCAGGAAATGCTCAAGTTACAACAAGCAATATAAGATATTTCCGATCACGTTTGTTGGTTCTGAAAATCACACAAGGGGAAAAACAGTAAACTCAATGAAAAGAAGAAGATCAATGTGATTTTTTGTTGATTCTGAAAATCACATTGATTTTTTGTTCATTTTTTGTTGGTTCTGAAAATCACATTCGATCACGCTTGTTGGATCGAATCTCGTTTTATTGATTAAACTCGGTGGAGCTACAAGGTTGCTAGATCGTGAAAAGAAGACTTAAGAACTAAGAAGATAAAATTCGAGTTCTCTTGCTCTTGAATCTCCTTATGTCTCGTAGATGATTGTGAATGTCTCTTGAATGAGGCGATAGCCTCCTTATTTATAAGGTTTCTGAGTCGGTCTAAACGAGATGATTTCCTTTTTCTCGTTCTATCAGGAGAAGGAAATCTTCCTTTTCTACCTCTGAAATCGGGAAAGATTACGCAAATCTCGGAGGTCAGCGCGTTTCACAGCAAGTTGGGCTTAGACCTAGCTCATCCCGTTGAGTATGATCATGGGCCCCCTTTACTTAGTTCAAACCGTCGTAAACCAAGATCAATTGTGCCGGTCTCGGTTCAAACCGGGCTAAAACGGGTAGTGCTAAACTCACCTCCAACAATAATTCCCCCCCCCCCTGTTCGGCGAAGGAGTCCTTAAGTTCGGCGAAGTTTATGGAGAATTCTTTAGCTCGGTTGGAATTGAGATCGTCCTTTTTTTTATTTGATCGATTGGTCTTGTATCTTGAGTTTGGTGAACCCTGAGCTCAACAAATTGTGAGCTCGGCAAATCTTGAGCTCGGTGAATCTTCCTTGAGAAGACACGTCACTTCAGTTTCTTTAACTGTTGCAGAAATCGAGGGATTTGTCATAATTGTTTCTTTCTCCACATATTCCTTTTGACTCTTCCGATTCTTTCATTTTTTCACTCATAAAAGGTAACCTCCTCTTTCTTCTTTCTAGTTTTTTTGCCTTTTCTCTCTAGGGTTTCTGTTTATTGTGGTTTTTGATCGGATTCTGGTAACATTTGCGGTGAAATTTTTCCGATTTGTTCGAAGATCTTTGGGTTTTTGTACTTTTTCTTCGTCTGTTCTCCGTGATTTCTTCGCAGCTCTTCATTTGCTCTTCGTAATTTCTTCGTGTGTTCTTCGCGGCTTCTCGTTTTCCTCTTGCGATTCTTCATGTTGAATGCATCGATCTGGAGTTGAATCGTCCAACGATTATGTCAACAATTACGAAAAGAGACCCGAGAATCCTCCTCCTGTTTGGGATTTGCTCTTTAACTCGGTAAGTTCAGACTCTTCGGATACAGTTGAGGTCATAATGGACGGAGACCAGCCAGATGAACCTCAGCTAACTCACCGCAACTCACGTTTTGAGATAGTTCGGGCTAATACTCAGCCTGCGACCCGAGCTCCGGCGGCTAACGTTAGTGGATCTATGTCGGTTGGTCGGAATGAAGTAGTTGGCAACGTTTTGGCCGAGGCTGATGAGTCTCAGATTTTTGACAAAAATCGTATTCCGATCAGGCGGGTCGGTAATGATGAGGCTGGTGCAAGCAATCCCCGAGCTCGAGTTTACCCTCCCCATATTGAGGCTTAAATCCAATATGATGCTGAGTTTGCTGCCGAACTTGAGAGAATACTGATTGATGAACAACAGATGCTGGCTGAGGAGCAGATTCTTCGTGACAAGGCATTCGCTACTCAGCTGGCCTTACAAATAGACGGAGAGCGTGCCAGGAGAGCGGATGTCGGCGCACTGGGTGATAACGTTGAAGTCGTCAACGCTGAGGTCGATCATCCGCTTGAAAATATAGAAAGGGAAACCCGAGCTCCGCTGATTCCCTTGATTGTTCCTCATGCGATCATTGGGCCGACTTGCTCTCCAATGGACGCAATCAGCGATCTAATTAGGATTCTTGAATTCCCGGGTGACGTAGAAGTCATGAAGTCTGGAAGGAACCAAAGACTGTGGGATGCTCCGGAGGGACACATATGTGTCATGAGGATTGGTTCAGGGCATGTGGGCTCAACCTCCCTCTGCCCGATCTGTTGATTGATTTCTGCAATAGGCGGAGAGCTGCGAATAGCAAGCTTGGTATTCTGGTTAATGCTCGAATGCTTGAAGAGTTGACTTCTGTCAACATCGCATAAGCTAAACCTTGGTATTTTTCGGGAAATATGAAGCTGGACTACGATGTAATTTATGGTCTGAAGCCTAGCAAGGTTCAAGGTTGGGAGACGAAGTATTTTTTTCGTCCAAGTTGCTCCTTCTTTCGTGTCAACCCCGAACATAAGTTATAGGAGACCATGGAACCAAAATATTGGTAGTTGTTTATCCTATTTATGCCGAGGTCATGTGCTTTGTTTATTTCTGACGTGATTCTTCCTTTTGTAGTTCGGAATCCTACTTATTATCGCGTTTTGAGCATTGGAAGGCGATTGTTGCTCAGTTTAGGGAATTGGGACGAACTCGCTGGCCGGAGATTCATCGAGCACGTCTTGCCACGAAGAACAGGTCGCAGCGTTCTAACACTGGTTAGTTCAAAATTCCCTAAGTTAAATTCATGTGATGTTTGTTATATCTCTCAGATTTGTCTTTTTGTGCAGCTGCTGGAAGGTCTTCGTCTAGAAGAAATTTTCTCGAGAAGAAATGACACCAAGAAGAAATTTTCTCGAGGTTCCAATTTATTATGCTAACCTCGATGACTCTATACTCCCTTCAGCTCGGAGGGATGATTATGTTCCCCAGGATGATGCTCCTCCCAAAGTCATTCAAGTCGACGTGGGCAGTTCAATAATTGTCGGAGAGCACAACGAATCCGATCGAAACTCTCAGATCGGCGATACCCAGGTTAATCCGCCTACCAACCTTGAAGAGGTCGATCATACTTCTGGGTCTGGTTTGGCCACTCGTACCGATGTGGTGCCCGTGAGCGCCAATTTGGAGTTAACATCGGCCAAAGATGGTGAAGCGGATGATGATCGATTGGATCGATCGATGGCTATGTTAGGTCGGTCCGTGGAGGAGCCGATGAAATCTCGTGGTCAGCCCGAGGTGTAGGGGGAAGATAACACCGCAATCGTCCCTCATACGAGTGCTCCCGACACGCCTTTGGAGGAAAGGGCCGATTCGACAGCGGAGGTCGGGATTTCCAGGAAACGCAAGAGACGAAAGTCCTTGACCCCGGAAGAGGTTAATGTTGTGTTCTTTAATTACAAAAGGACACGTCTTTTATTAATGATGGGGCGTCTTGTGCTGACCTCTACCGTCAGAGCTCCCAGAGGTGGAGAAATATATGGAGCTTTCTCGCTCTAAGGCTCGGGTAAGCTGTCGCTCTTTTAGAATCATTCTTTCTTGGTTAAATTTTTGTCATCTTACTATTTTCCCTTTTTCTGGGTCGAGGTGCAGACCAACGAGATCATTCGGTCGCTTGACAGTAAGTTCAAATTGGCGGATCGGGACGCCGGAGAAGCAAAAAAACTGAAAGGGAATCTGGCCGAAATACATGCCAAAGTCACTCAGCTCGAAGAGGGAGTTGTTGCGAAAGATCAGGAGCTCGAAATCCTCCGAACTAAAAATGAAAAGATGAAGGCCGAGGTGCTCGAGTCCAATAATGCGCTTAGCCACATGGCCGTTGAGAAACAGAAGGCTGCAGATTTCTTGCAGTCTTAGAAAAGGAGGCTCAAGGCTTCTCGATCCATGTAGGTGACTAAGGAGAGGGACCTCCGAAAGGGAGATGGTAGTCAAGTTAAACGCTCGCCTCGAGAAGATTAGGGATTACATCGTCAGGCTTGATGCGGCAAATTAAAGGCATCTCATCTTCAGTTATGTCACTGGTACCTTGAAGTGCCTGAATTGGCTCGTGGGTGGAGGGACTCATATCCCTACGGAGACACTTGACCATTATGTAGCTAAAGAGGAGAAGATGATGGCCAATATGAGAATTGCGATTGTTGGCAAAGCGGGTTAATTTTGCGAGAATATGTCGTTCGGCTTCACCACGTGAGCTTAGCATGAGTCTGCGAAGGTTTGCTCATCTCGAGATACTCCGGATCCCCAGATCGAATCCGAGTGAGCGATTTAATTCGGCTTATTTGGCTCGGACGTTCTGAGGAAGATTTTAATGCGGAAAAAGGCATGGCTTTCGCGAGAAGGATCTCAGATTTTTAATCGTTTGCATCCTTGGGGAGTGTTATCAATCGTCTGACAAGTACATCTATGTGTGAAACTGCGATGTTTTAAATACGAACTAAGGAGTTTGGCTTACGAGGATATGAAGTGTTTGAGTTCGGCGAACTGTGATGGCTTGGATTTGATTTTACTTAGTCTTTTTAGACTGTAACGCGAACTGAAGAGTTCAGCTTTTAAAAGATACGAACAGTTTAAGCTCGGCGAACTTCGATAGCTTTGAAAAGGTAAGGACTTAATCAAATAACTTTATTAGAATTATAGATGGACCCGTGATGGGTTGCTTACGTGCCCCCGGAAGGGATCAAGTCATCCGTAGTTCATATTACATCGGAGACAATAGTAGTAGCTCGGTGAGCCCTGTTTTTGTTTTTTTTAATCGACGTTGAGCCGGACTAGTACTAAAACCGTTTGAGGTTCATTGAATTCCATGATCTCGGGATTGGAGGTCCATCCATCTTCATAAGTTCATAGACGCCGGGTTTGACGACCCGCATTATATGGTAAGGTCGTTCCCAGTTAGCGCCGAACTTGCCGGCGTTTTTCTCTTATGTGTTCTGGTAAACCTTTCGGAGGACGAGGTCGCCGTCTTCAAAGTGTTGACCTCGGAACTTTTTGTTGTAGTAGTGTGCGGCTAAGTGCTGATAATTTTGGATTCGGAGTAGTGCTTGTCCGCGCTGTTCTTCAAGCGTGTCCATATTGTTGAGGAGCATCTCGTTGTTGAGATCAGGATTTCAAGTCAGCATTGTTCGGCGTATGCCTGGTATATCGAACTCGACTGTGCACAAAGCTTACATTCCGTAGACTAAGGAAAAAGGTGATTGCCCAATAGATCGGCGAGGTGTAGTGCGGTGGGACAAGAGAACTCTGTCTAACTCATTGGCCCAAAATTCTTTCTTCGTATCAAGCCGTTTTTTGAGGCCGTCGATGAGAGTCTTATTGGTTGCTTCTGTTTGGTCGTTTCCTAGTGGGTACCTTGGCGTGGAGAAACTTAGTCAAATTTTTCACTTAGCACAAAAATTGCTGAACAATGCTGAAATGAACTGCGGTCCATTGTCTGTGGCGATCTCGTATGGTACTCCATGTCGGCATATGATATATTTCCAAACAAATTTTTTAGCATCGAGAGCATGTATCTCGGTATAAGATTCAGCTTCGACCCATTTGGTAAAGTAATCGGTCATGATCAAGATGAACTACTTTTGATTGGTAGAACGGCGGAGTGGACCGGTGATATCCATTGCCCATCGCATGAAAGGGTAAGGGGCTGTCGAGGTGGTGAGTAACTCAGTTGGGAGGTTTATCATCGGGTCATGTCGTTGGTATTTTTTGCACTTGGCAGCAAACTACTCGCAATATGTCGTCATTGTTGGCCATTAATAACCTGTTTTCTTTATTTTTAAGGCTAAAGAGCGACCTCCGAAGTGATTCCCGCCATCTCTGTCGTGCACTTTGTTCAAGACCTCGTGAATATTCTTGCCTTGTACACATCTCAAAAGGATACATGAAGCGCTCCCTCGGTATAGCTCGCCATCGAGAACGATGTAATGGGCATATCTCGTTTTAATTTGCCGAGCTGTCCATCTATCGGCAGGGACCATTCTTTCGTAGACGTACATTTTAATTTCGATAATCCAATCTCCATGTTCTTTTTCTTCTTCAGCCTCGATGTCCATAGGAGCATGGAGTCCTTCAGACTCGTCATCGTCTTCGTCTGACTGATCTCGTAGTTCTGGATCATTTGGGATACGTCTGGTTCCGTCGTTCAGGTTGGGCTCGGTTTCCGGATTTATCCTTGCTTTTCGTGGTTTGGGATTGATAGCATAATGCGTCTCATAATCATGCCTACGTGTGGTCACGTTGCAAGTCTCGGCGGATTCGATGTTTGGTCGTGAGATGCTTTCAACCAGGATCGTACATCGGAGATGTGGGTCCGAGCTTGAGGTGAGGGCGGCAAGGGCATCAGCTGGGGCATTTTCTCCGCGAAGTATCTTAGTGAGATTGAAAGATTAGAATTCGGCAGCGAGTTCGTTTACCAACTTTAAATATGCGTCCATGCGGTCATTCTTTAGGTTGTATTCGCCGCTATATTGACTAGCGACAAGGTGTGAATCGCAAAATGTTTGTATGTGTCTTGCTCAAATTATCTTGGCCAATCGTAGTCCGGCTAGAAGTGCCTCGTACTCGGCTTCGTTGTTTGATGCTTGAAATTCCAGCCAGAATGATTTCTCCAGGATTTTGCCTTTCGGTGATTGGAGGCGTATGCCTACTCCCGAGCCGCGATGTGACGACGAGCCATCGACATGAAGGAGCCAGTTTTCTGCTCCTGGAAGCTTGGTGATTGTTAGCTCTTGGGGTAACTCGATAAGGAAGTCGGCCAGAACCTGGGACTTGATGCTGGTTATGCTCTTGAATTCTATATCGTATTCGCTTAACTCGATTGCCCATTTGGCAAACCTGCCGGATTGGGTTGGGCTATGCAAAATCGTTCATAGAGACTGATTCCTGACGACGGCGATTGAATGGGACTGGAAATAAGGACGGAGTTTCCGAGCCGCGATGATTACAGCCAGTGCGAGTTTCTCAAGTGTTGGGTATCTTGTTGCGGTGTCGTCTAAATACTTGATGATGTAGAAGATGGGTTTTTGTTCACCTCGATCTTCCCGAACTAGGACTCCGCTTACGGCTGATGTTGAGATCGCAATGTAAAGGTAGAGAGTTTCACCGTCCTCGGGTCTTGCCAGGATGGGTGGGGTTGATAAGTATTCTTTGAGTTGTTTGAATGCTTCTTCACACTTATCGTCACATTTGAGGTCCTCCTATAACACCGGTTTTTGACGAGAAAGATGAGTCGATTAAGACGGAACCCCCAAAGGTAAGTCCACCATTCCCTTCTAAACCATTTGCAAAAGTTACGATCAATATTTCACCAGATTTAAGAGATACCAAGGAAGAATGAGTGGAATAAATGGTTGAGAAGACAAAACAAGCTCTTCGAAAAGCAAAAATTCCGAAAAAAACGCGGAAAGAAGAAGGTGAAACCGAAGAAAGGCGAAACACGTCATAAACAAGACGATGCCAAATGAACATTTGTTCCCGAGACGCCTACTCTCACCAAAAAGTCGAGCTAACGACTTTAACCAAAAGCGCTTAATGGGAGGCAACCCATTTGGTACATCTTTCTTTCTTTTATTTTTCTTTTTCTATAAACATTTTTCTTTTTAGGAGTTCAGGCTTCATATAAAAACCAAAAAACCCAAAAACATTCAAAAAATCAGAAAACACAAAAAAATTGGAGAAGACGACGTTCGAAACTTATCGTAAAACGACGAAGGAACGAAGAAGAAAACGACCCGAGACGAAGGGCACTCGGCCGCAGCTGAAGCAGCCCGACCCACGGCGAGGAGGCTGTCGACCAAGCCTTATGGAGACTGTCGACCGAGCCTTATGGAGACTCACAGTTCGCTTCCAGACATTTCACGAGTTACTATCATGAAAGTTTAATCACAAAACATGCACAATCAATTCATCAATCAAGCACGAACATTCACCATGATCACCACCACTTCCACTTAACATACCACAATTGTTCCACGACCTTCATTTATCACACTTGTGACACCCGATCCCGCATTTCCGAAGAAACGACGAACCGGCCTGCCCCCACACATGTGTCACATAGACTTCCTTGAGGTTCACCATAACCTCCCGGCGTTGAGAACTGATGATCTATCATGCGCCCCATCAAACAATATTCGTACCTCAAGCGTCCCTCTCACCATGTGACGGACACCTCAGTTCTAAAGTATAATAAAAGCAATACCAGTTTACATCATATCCATTCTAGACACTCTAGATTCAAGACCCTCAAACATGAATCATACCAAGTTGTAACGATAGGCTCATATCAATCAATTTACCAAGTTTTAGGGTTCATTAGCTTTTAAGTCAATATTCATGTAACGTGTGAAGCAAGCAACAAGCAATCATATTAGTACCCTATAACAGATCTAACAGAGAATATGGTTTTATATTTATATATATAGTTAATTGGCAACTAATAGGAAGATCTCAGCGAATCAGATAGCTCGCTTAGTGGAAGCTATGGATTAAAAGAAGTGATCAAAAACAGTAAAACGGGTTCCGAAAAAAAGTGAGGGGCAACGAGTCCTCACATTGGCACAGATGGAGGGGACGGAGGAGAGAAGGGGATAACATCATCGGAATCCATGGAGGAGCATGGCGAAGGAGGAGGCGGCAGAGTGGACATCTCGCGGCGAGGAGAGAGAAGGAGGAGAGAGAGACAGAGAGAGAGGGGGTCGTGGACGAGAGAGAGAGAGAGAGATGAGAGAGAGGTGTCTAGGGTTTCTAGAAAATAGATAATGAAAACGTTTTATTGTTCTTCCCACAAATAGTTATAGCCAAATGAAAACGTTTCATTTGAATGAGCTTAACTCATTTCTTTTCACACTAACACAACTTTATCAAACCCTCAAGCTTTGATAAAAAAATTAGTTCCAACAATCCCCCACATGAATAGAAATGACTCTAAACATATGAAAATTGAACATACTAGACTTCACTAGACATACTTGACTAGACTCATCTAGACGTAGACAGACTTTCGAGAGTATGCGAAAATGTAGTTGTATCTGAGAGGTAGCGTTTTTCAGCTTTGAACCAATCATATTTAATATTTGTCGGATTTACTCGGCTATGAGGTGAACATGATGTCTTGAACCACCCAGATTTTGATGTAAACCTAGACAACAGGTATCGCACAGCGACATTTTCTCGTAGAACTTTGTTCTCTATTGTGTTCATTTTGGCCTTGAACATTCCTGGTTTTCGTGAGTGAACTTGGAGAATATAGCTTTCACTTTCATTCTCCTAGAAACGGCCCTCATTTCACACTTCACTAGGTGATCTTTTATCAGCTTGTTTTCAGAAGTGTCTTGTCACACTCCACTATTACACAGTTATACAATCATTAAAAGCAAACGCTTATCCTCACTATTCACAGGTAGCACTGTTTTATCATCCTAGCAACTGGGCAGAGACATAGTCTCACATTCTCAATTTCGAATCAGTTCAACTTTGTTTTTCACCTTTGAACATAGATCTTGGGATCTCCAGTCACATAGGTGGGATATCTGTCAAACGTCACTTTAAACCCATTCCTTTTGATGATTTTACAATTTGATCTCGCGGCAAACCTTTGGTGAACGGATCCGCTAGGTTATCAGCCGACTTGATGTAATCTATCGTAAGTACACCAGTTGAGATCAATTTTCTAATTGTCTTATGTCGTCTTCTTATGTGATGAGATTTGCCATTATATAGATAACTCAGTGCCCGAGAGATAGCCGACTGACTATCACAGTGTACACGTAATGCTGGCACTGGTTTTTCCCACATCGGGATGTCTTCCAGAAAGTTTTGAAGCCATTATGCTTCCTCAGCAGCTTTGTCTAAAGCTATAAACTCTGACTCCATGGTTGATCTAGCCATGAGTGTTTGTTTGGAAGATTTCCAGGATATTGCTGCACCAGCAAGAGTAAAGACATATCCACTCGTGGATTTTGAGTTTCTTGAATCTGAAATCCAATTGGCATCACTATACCCTTCCAGCACTGCTGGTTCTTTACCGAAGTGCAGCCCATAACTTTTGGTATATCGTAGATAATTTAATACCCTAGTTATGGCCCTCCATTGAGTATGTCCTGGATTACTCGTATAACGACTTAGTACGTTTACTAAGTGCGCTAAATCAGGTCTAGTACAATTTGTCAAGTACATAAGACTTCCGATGACTCTTGCATACTCCACATGTGACACTGCTTCACCTGAATTCTTTGTCAAATGAAGTTGAGGATCAAGCAGAGTTTTTGCAGTCCCATTTGAGTAGGTCTTAAACCTCTCTAGGATTTTTGTAGCGTAATGATCTTGAGATAAGATTATTCCTTTTAAATTTCGAATAATCCTAATTCCTAGAATTACATCCGCTAATCCCATGTCTTTCTTATCAAACTTTCCACTGAGCATGTTCTTCGTTTGATTGATTATATCTTTGTTGCTTCCCATGATGAGCATGTCATCTACGTACAAACACAACAACACATATCCTTGTGAAGTATTTTTGATATATATGCACTTATTACATTCATTGATGTGAAAGCCATTTGACATCATTACACTGTCAAACTTTTCATGCCATTGCTTCAGAGCTTGCTTGAGTCCGTATAGCGATTTCACAGGTCTACAGACTTTCTTCTCTTGTCCGGAAGCAACATAACCCTTTGTATATTCGATTATGGCTCATTTTGGGCGGGGTCATTTCGGGCTCGGATCGGGTAGTCTTATTTTACCCAATACAACATCCCTAGTTTTGAAGTCACTTCCTAAGAACTCTTCGCTTCCTCTCCTTCTAACATAATTAGATTTGTTGTGAGAACGTTTTGTCTCTTTATTCTTTCTTTAGAAGTTAATTAGATTTCTTACAATTAGGTTTCTAAATTTTTGTTAGAAAAAAATTAGATAATGTTTTTGTTTACAAAAATAGTCTAACTTAATTGGATTTGGAAATAAAGTAAAAGTCCCAAGTAATAAAGTAATGTCAATGAGACGTCGTCTTCCTCTTCATCAAGTTAATCGCCAACTTCCGATCTGGTTTTACAAAATCTCAGTGACGCTTCCGATGTATAACTAAATCGCTTCGAACGCCGAATCATACGCTTTCCCAACGTTTCCAAACATCAGTTATTTGAAATCGCGATTCCCGTGCGATTTCGAACCCGCTTCCGATTCCGGAGCGGTAATCGTCACTTCACTTGCACGTAACATTTCGTGTTTTTTTTTAATTATTCTATGTTTGTTGATTTTGTTGATTATTTTGTTAATTTCAATTTTAGTACGTCTGAACTTAATTTCATTTATTTCCATGGGTTAGCATTTATGTTTTGAAACTTTATTTTCTATCGTCGTTCATTGATCATTTGGTTCAATCCGAATTGAAAGTCAAAGTTGTTTAAGATCAAATGATTGAAGTTTGTTTTCTTAAGTATGATTTTCCATCGTGGAACGAAAGAATGATTGTAAAACCAAACCAGAATGAATGATTCTTAAGGGTTGTTCTTTTGCCATTTGTTTTTTTGCTGTTTTGATTTAGATTTTCTAGTGTTGTTTTTTTTATAGGTGGTTAATGGGATGAAACGTTTCTGAATGGGATATTTATCGTATTTAATTCTCAATATATTGTGGGTCTGGATCTGATTCTGAGAGTTAATGGTGTTTCAAACGTTTTTGATTCCTAAATTTTAAATGGGCTATTGTTGTCGTACGTAAGTTTTAATATCGTTTTTTAATTTGTAAAAATCTGTTAATTTTTGTATGTATTATTATTATAGGTTTTTGAAAAATTAAATAATATCATTATAACTTTTCCTCTTCTCATGTACAGCTGGATGCTGAGGTGGCAGCATGAGAAGAGAGAAAATGTTTATATATATATATATATATATAGATTTATCCTTTGAAATTAAACTAGAATTAAGATAATATCTTTTTTTATTTGAAAACAATTGTTTATTATCTCAACTCAAATATTATAGTATCAAAGTTTGATATATTTGATATACATATTTAACTAAACTGAAAAAATGTTTAGTTATAAGAAAAAATATTTATATATACCATCAGATGTAAGAACCTATAATTACAATATCATATCAAAAAAAAAAATTTTAAAATATCATATCAAAGAGTTTAGGCAGTGATTACTTGGACTATTTCCTCTTCTTCAAACAGAGCGGTCCCTTCTTTATCTTCAATGATAGAGAATTTGTTTACAGCTCTTCGTCCTCGAGTTACCACGTGGAAATATCCTGAATTTTTGTCCCCTAGAGCCAGCCACAAGGACCTGCTTCTCTGTTTCCAGAACTCCTCTTCTTCCTTATAAGCAGCTTTTAGATTCTGATTGATTTCTTTTATGAAAGTCTCATCGTGAGTTGAAGAACTCATTGCTTTCTCTAGGCTGGCTTTTCCTGCTTCAATAACTTTCTGACTGTTTTTGTGATGTTGTCGATTCCGGGCTGAGATAGCTTTTCGACACGTAGTTATTCTTTGTTCAACCGAATCAGTTAGGTTAGAGTTCCAATTCTCTGCGATCAGTTTGGAGATTTCCACGTTGTTTCTCATTCTTCTGTCATAACGAAACAAGCCAATTTTTTTCATAAAAGCTTGTTCAAACACGGTTACAAGGGGTCTGTGGTCAGACCCTTCAAACTCAAGGTAAATGCATCGTCCCGAGAGGTAGATTTCTGCCCATAAACTATTTGACATCGCTCGATCTAATCGGCAATGTACCAGATGACTGCCTCGGATTCCTTTCCAGAATAGATGATGGTCAGCATGCCGAAGATCGTAGAGATCACTTTGAGATAGAAAAGCCCTGAAGTCTCCAAAAAACCTTATGCTCTAACTTTTCCCGCTGGGTTTACTAAGTTATACGTGATTTCGTTGAAATCTCCAGTCAAGAACCATGGAACATCTCGTGTAGCAGCCACGTCTGTAAGCTCGTTCCATATGGCCTTACGCTTTTACTGATCTGGCTCTCTGTAGACAAAAGTAGCTGCAAAGGCCTTGCCTTTGTATGATATAATCGTATCGATGTAGTTGTTGCATGATGAGGAGATTTGTAGATTAATATCCTTCTTCCAGAACAGAGAGAGACCTCCACCTTCAGGGCTGTGAGGCTGGACAAAGAATTGAGATCCGTAATCCATCAAGTTCAGTTGTTTCTTCACAAATTCTTCTCCATGAGGAACATTATGTCGAGAGCAATTTTTTTTCCGCAGCTCCTCTATACGATGAACTGTCATGGGGTTCCCCAACTGATATATCATGGTTTTTACCCGTTTTAGACCAATATATAAGTCATTTTTATAGAGTCTTTCTAGTATTTTGGAGTCTTTCAGAGTCTTTTCAGGTTTTAGGTACATTTAAACTATTATTGGAAATAGTGAAGTATTTTGGAGCTTTTTGGAACCAAGCAGAGATCCTGTAGCTGAGACACCGATTTGATGCCTGAGTATCGATCGATACACTTATGGTATCGGTCGATACCCGTCGAAGAAACAGAATGATCGCGACTTTATTGAAGATTTGAGGAACTGTAAATTGCCCCAGAAGACTTTATTATTTACAAGAAGGACTAGAACGTGTTTAGTAGTATTTATTTAGGTTTTACAGCCGCTTGTGGGACTACGCTTTCATTAGAATTGATTCAAGCTTTATTCTACTTTGTTTTTTGGTGAGAGAGCTTTTGAGGGAGACAAGTCTGAAACTATGTTCGTCCGAGAGAAGAATTAGAACCCTTGTTTTACTCTCTTCTTTATTATTTATTCAAGTATTTATTCAGTCATGTTTATTGTTTCAATCTCCATGTCTGAGTAGATCATCTGTTAGGTTTAGGGTTCTCATAAAGGATTTCTTTGAATGCTAGGTTGATTAGTTGTTTAAGGTTCATAATCGGAATTAGTTCTTCACCTTAGGTTGTTCTCAAAGCTAATTCTAGATTGATCACCTGGAACTTAGATCTTAGGTTAATTAATTAGGCACGACAGTGCAATTGAGTAATCTGATAGAATTTAGAGTGAGAAAATAACTATTCGCAAAGAGATTTGGTTTAGTTGTTTTGTGAACAAATCAAACTTGAACTAAAAGCTGGTTTAGACTTTAGGATTCGCAAAGAGATTTGGAATTCTAGGATTTAGGCTTAGATAATTCTCGCAACGAGAGTTGGTTAATTATACTTTAGTGATTTGAGTTCAAGAACCGTTCGTAACCTGAACCCTGATTAGTTAATTGATATATCATGGTTTTTACCCTGTTTAGCAATGATATAAGTCCTTTTTATAGAGTCTTTATAGTATTTTGGAGTCTTTTAGAGTCTTTTACAGGTCTTAGCACGTTTGGAGCATTATTGGAAGTATTGGAGCTTTCTGGAGCAGTTTGGAGCAAAAGCTGAAGTTGTGTCGCTGAGAACCTGAATTCACGTCGAGTATCGATCGATACCCCCTTGGTATCGATCGACACTCATCGCAGCAAGACACGACCCGCGAGTTTTCCAAGACTTGAAGAATTGCAAATTGGCCCAGAAGTCTTTAATAATTACAAGAAGACCCCAAAACGTGTTTTAGGTTATAAATAGGATTTTACAGCCATCTGTTTAGGCTATGCTGTATTTTTGTTCTGGTTTAAGAGAGAACTTGGTGAGAAGAGAGACAAGTCTGAATTTCCCCTCGTCCGAGATTCAGATCTCAAACATCTTGTTACTCTTTCTTATTATCTATTTGAGTATTTATTCAGTCATGTTTATTGATTCAATTTCCATGTCTGAGTAGATCACATGTTAGGTTTGGGGTTTTCTTGTAGGGATTTCTCTGAATGCTAGGTTGATTATCTGTTAGGATTTATTATCTGAATTAGTTCTTCACCTTAGGTTGTTCTCAAAGCTAATTTTAGATTGATCATCTAGAACTTAGATCTTACGATAATTGATTAGGCACGAGAGTGCGATTAATTACCTGATAGAACCTTAGGTGAGCAAATTGATTATTCGCAAAAAGATTTGGTTTAATTGATTTGTGAACATATCAAACCTGTTATTAAAGCTGATTTAGACTTTAGGATTCGCAAAGAGATTTGGAATTCCTAGGATTTAGATTTAGATAGTCTTCGCAACGAGAGTTGGTTAATTATATTTTAGTGATTTGAGTTCTAGAACAGTGCTTAATCTGAATCCTGTTAGTTAATTAGACTGCATTCATTGATTTCCTAAGAAATACCCTGAACCTATCTGCCTCCAACTGAATTTACAACTCTTTTACTTGCAATTTTGTTTTCAATTACACCTTCTGATTTAGCTTGTTTCGGATCTATACAATCTATTGTGTGATAACTGAGTTCTTGTGTTCGACCCCTGATTTACTGCAGCAACTGCTTTAGTACTATTTAGGGTATTAAATTGAGCATATCATTAATTTATCTGCATTAATTGATTTTCTGAGAAATACCCTGAACCTATCTTTCTCCCAATCGAATTACAACTTGTTTAATTTACGTATTTGCTTTCAATTCCATTGATCACTTAGCTTAATTCAATCATTAAAATTTATTGTGTGTTTTCCTGAGTCTCTGTGGATTCGATCCCTAAGTATTACAATCGACAAAGCTTTAGTACTTTTAGGGTATTAATTTAAGCTTATCAAATTTGGCGCTGTTGCCAGGGATTGAATTCGCCATTAGATTTTATTTTGAGAATTTTGACTAAGTTCGACCAGTATCGATCGACACCCTGGTGGTATCAGTCGATACTTTTGAGTTACTTACATTCTTGACTTTTGTGTTTCAGGTGCATGCGTTATCGTGAAACCAGAAAGAACAAGAGCACTCCGCTAGTTAATATGTCGTTAGAGAAGCTAGTACTTTTGAAACGCACAAACAGAAGAGCAAAGAAACCAGCAGAGATGAACAACAATCCAGTGGTTTTGGTTCAAGGTGAAGCAGGTGCTTACAGAGACCAAGATGGTCGATTGTGCAATGAGAGAGGGCAACGATTGGATGGAGAAGGGAACATCATACCACCTTCTGTTGTTGTCGAGGAGATTGTCGCTGGGAATGCTGCGAATGCATGGAATGCTATGGCTAATCGTGGGAGGACGCTCGGTGAGCACAACAGACCTGATCAGTTCTATGCCAATCGAGCTGCGATTCGCATTCCAACTTTTTAGAGGAATGATTCTGAGTTGAAACTTGCGTACTACGCTCTTGTGAGTCAGCATCTTTTCCATGGTCTATCTAATGAACATCCTATGGATCATATCGAGAGGTTTGAGGATTTGGTCACTGGTATGAAGTACAATGGAGTGCCTAATGAGTACATTTTCTGTAAGTTGTTTCCATACTCCCTTTGTGGGGATGCAGCTTATTGGCTGAAGCAATTGCCCGTGGTTCGCTAACTACATGGGATGAGACGAAAAATGCATTCCTGAATAACTTGTATGATGATGCGAGATCCGAAGAGCTCAGGAACAAGATTTCTCAGTTTTCTCAGGGTCCGACAGAGGCACTCAAGGTTGCTTGGATTCGATTCATGTCGTATCAGAGAGACTTTCCGCACCATGGGTTCACTCAGGTTCATCTGCTGGGTACTTTCTACAGAGGGGTCGATTGGAGGTACCAGATGACTTTGGATGCTGCGAGTAATAGAAATTTCAACACCAGGTATCCAGATGATGCAGTTGTGCTGATTGAGAACTTGGTGTCTAGCAATAGCACCAAGAATGCTGATTTCGAGAGGAAGCAGCAGGCTGGAGGAGTTGATGGATCGTAGATTGCTAATGTTTAGGCTAAGCTAGATTCAATGCACAATCTCTTGCTGGAAAAATCGATGAAGGCAGTTCATTTTGCTGAGGAAGTCGAGAATATCAATGAGGATGAAGAAGAGGATGTTAACTACATTGGTGGTTCTGGTTTTCTGGGTCAGAGGAATCAATACAACAACAACCGAAACTTCAACAACAATTTCCAGCAAGGAGGATTCAAATCTAAAGCCAATCCAAGTGGTATTGGGTCGAATCAGTTTAGCCAGAAACCTTCTCAGAACAATGGTTATACCAGGAACTATGAGAATTCATCTTATCAACTCGTACCTGCTAAAACCCCAGAGAGCAAGATCGAATCTATGTTTGAAACGTTGGTTCAAGGACAGCAGCAAATAACAGTGGATTTCAATGGTAAGATAGATGCTCTGTACAAAGATCTGAGTAGAAGGATCAATGCTCTTGGTATTCATCAGAAGAAGCTGGAGACTCAAGTAGCTCAGACTTCAGAGGTTGCGAAAAGGCAAGAAGGTTTTCTTCCAGGGAAATGAGAGAACCCAAGGGCACATCAATGCAATTACCTTGAGGAGTGGACAAGAGGTCAATCCAGGAGTGAAAATTGGCCAAACTGCAAGAAATTTCGTCGATCTTGACGATGAGGATTCTGAAATCCCCAGGGTATCGATCGACACTAGCCAGCATCGATCGACACCAGTCAAGATACTTTCACGGGAAAACTCAAAATCACGTGTATCGATCGATACCACACCTGTATCGATCGACACTGATCCTGCAGTCGATTCAGCACCTAAGGTTTTGAAGGAGGTACCTGATTTGGTTGCAGAGAGAGTTTACATACTGAGGATACCTTATCCCAAGGCTATTGGGAAGACTAAGAAGGAGGTAGAAGACTCTAGATGCAAGGCCATTATGGATAAGCTGATTGTTGAACTTCCTTTCATTGATGCTATCAAGACTTTCCCAGCTTTCAGGAGATATGTCAAGAAGATGGTGTTTAGCAATGTGAACCTTGAGGACGGATGTTTGATGATTACTCATGAGTGCAGCGCAATCCTGACCAGCAGGATCCCAAAGAAGCTACCAGATCCAAGGAGTTTTGTGTTGGATTGTACGTTATTCACAGAGAGATTTGAGCGTTCTCTTTGTGACCTTGGCTCAAGTGTCAACCTCATGCCATACTCAGTTGCTAAGAGAATGGGGATGACAGACTTCACTTCAACAATGATCTCACTTATACTTGTTGATCGCTCAGTTTGACTTCCAGAGGGATTGCTCGAAGATGTTCCTATTAAGATTGAAAATTGCTTGATCCTAACTGACTCCATTGTCATGGAGTATGATGCAGAACCCAGAGATCCTCTTATCTTGGGAAGGCCGTTTCTAGCAACAGCTGGTGCTCTGATTGATTGCAGGAATGGGAAAATAGCTCTTAACATCGGTGATTTGGTCATGACTTTTAACATGGAAAAGATGATGAAGAGACCAACCATCGATGGGCAGGCCTTCTTTGTCGATACCTTCAGTGAAATTGCTGAAGAGTACTTCGTGGAGATGTGATATGCTCAAATTAATACCCTAAAAGTACTACAGCAGTAGTTATAGTATAGCTAGGGGTCGAACCACAAAGACTCACAGAGATGCACAATAGATTGTTTAGTATCGAATTAAGCTAAGCCAAAAGATGTAATTGAAAGCAGTGCAGAAATTAAAAGAGTTGTAATTCAATTGGAGAAAGATAGGCTCAGGGTATTTCTCAGGAAATCAATGAATGTAGATAAACTAACTAGCCGGATTCAGATTTAGCACAGTTCTTGAACTCAAATCAGTAAGGTATAATTAACCAACTGTCGTTGCGAGAATTATCTAAATCTAAACCCTAGGAAATCCAAATATCTTTGCGAAACCTAAATTCTAAATCAGCTTTAATATCAGGTTTGATATGTTCACAAATCAATTAAACCAAATCTCTTTGCGAATAATCAATTTGCTCACCTAGGTTCTATCAGGTAATTAATCGCACTGTCGTGCCTAATCAATTATCCTAAGATCTAAGTTCCAGATTTGTCAACCTAGAATTAGCTTTGAGAACAACCTAAGGCGAAGAACTAATTCAGATGGTGGATCCTAATAAATTAATCAACCTAGCATTCAGAGAAAACCCTTATGAGAACCCTGAACCTAAAATGGATGTACTCAGACATGGAGAATGAAACAATCAACATAACTGAATAAATCATCAAATAAATCAGAAAGAGTAACAAGAGGTTTTGAGATCTGATCTCGGACGAAGGGAGATTCAGACTTGTCTCTCTCAAACCAAAGTAAAATCAAAGTATAGAAAATAAAGCATAGCCTAAAAGTGGCTGTAAAAATCCTATTTATAAGCTAACACACGAATTGGGGCTTTTTGTAATTATTAAAGACTTCTGGGGGAAATATGCAGTTCTTCAACTCTTCATTAAGTCGCGTGCCTTATCTTGATGCGATGAGTATCGATCGATACCAGGGGGTATCGATCGATGCTTGACGTGAAATCAGATACTCAGCGACACGAACTTCAGCCTTGGTCCAAACTGCTCCAGAAAGCTCCAATACTTCTAATTAGGCTCCAAACGTGCTAAGACCTGCAAAAGACTCTAAAAGACTACAAAACACTAGAAAGACTCTATAAAAAGGACTTATATCATGGCCTAAACAGGGTCAAAACCATGATATATCAAGATGCATCCTGAGAATCCATTGGAGAGAGCATTGGTCTGTTCAGCTGAGTCAGAGGTTTATTCGGATGAAGTTGTTGCTGGATATTCGAAGATGCTCGATACAGCACCACTAGTATCGATCGATACACCCCTAGTATCGATCGATACCCTGCGATCAGGAAGGGAGTTGGCCGAAAGTTCTAAGCAAGCTGATGGGTTTGGCGATTGGAACGAGGAGAAAGTGATATATCATGGTTTTTACCCTGTTTAAACCATGATATAAGTCCTTTTTATAGAGTCTTTCTAGTGTTTTGTAGTGTTTTAGAGTCTTTTACAGGTCTTAGCACGTTTGGAGGATTATTGGAAGTATTAGAGCTTTCTGGAGCAGTTTGGAGCAGAGCTAAAGATCGTGTTGCTGAGTACCTGTTTTCACGGCAAGCATCGATCGATACCCCCTGGTATCGATCGATACCCATCGCAGCAGGACACGACCCGCGAGTTTTCCAATACTTGAAGAATTGCAAAAGTCCCCAGAAGTCTTTGATAATTACAAGAAGACCCCAAGTCGTGATTTAGGTTATAAATAGGAGTTTTCAGCCATCTGTTTAGGCTATGCCTTTCTAAGCTTTATTTTCTATACTCTGGTTTTGAGACAAGTCTGATTTCCCTTCGTCC
>PKML01043687.1:19482-47350 GCA_002933935.1 Eutrema yunnanense | reverse complement strand
TTGATTCAATTGCCATGTCTGAGTAGATCCACTTTAGGTTTGGGGTTTTCTCATATAGGATTTCTTTGAATGCTAGGCTAATTATCTGTTTAGGATTCACCATCTGAATTATAATTCTTCGCTTAGGTAGTGTTCATAGCTAATTCTAGGTTGACGAATCTAGAACTTAGATCTTAGGATAATTGATTAGGCACGACAGTGCGATTAATTACCTGATAGAACCTAGGTGAGCAAATTGATTACTCGCAAAGAAATTTGGTTTAATTGATTTGTGAACATATCAAACCTGTTATTAAAGCTGATTTAGACTTTAGGATTCGCAAAGAAATTTGGAATTCCTAGGATTTAGATTTAGATAGTTTTCGCAACGACAATTGGTTAATTGTACTTTAGTGATTTGAGTTCTAGAACTGCGCTAAATCTGAATCATGTTAGTTAGTTAGTCTGCATTCATTGATCTCCTGAGAAAAACCCTGGGCCTATATTTTCCTGATTGAATACAACTCTTTTAATTTCTGCACTGCTTTTAAATTACATCTGTTCTGCTTAGCTTAAATTCTAAACTATATAATCTATTGTGCGTTTCTGTGAGTCTTATGTGGTTCGACCCCTAGCTATATTACAACTACTGCTTTAGTACTGTTAGGGTATTAAATTGAGCATATCAGAAAGCTCCTAAGGTGGAACTCAAGCCACTTCCAGCAAACCTGAGGTATGGTTTTCTTGGTCCAAATTCCACATACCCAGTGATTATTAATGCTTCTTTGAACAACGCAGAGATTGCCTTACTGCTGAGCAAGCTGCGCAAGTATCGCAAAGCTCTTGGCTATTCTCTTGATG
Source organism: Eutrema yunnanense (assembly GCA_002933935.1). Classification (NCBI taxonomy): domain Eukaryota; kingdom Viridiplantae; phylum Streptophyta; class Magnoliopsida; order Brassicales; family Brassicaceae; genus Eutrema; species Eutrema yunnanense. The sequence continues at coordinate 46,510 of PKML01043687.1, read as the reverse complement.
ACATTTTTGGTATATCACCGAATCTGTGCATGCATAGGATTCATCTTGAGGACGAGTCAAAGGCTTCAGTTGAGCATCAGAGTAGGCTGAATCCAAACCTGAAAGAAGTAGTTAAGAATGACGTCATGAAACTCATGGATGCAGGATTTATCTATGTTATCTCGGATAGTTCTTGGGTCAGTCATGTGCACGTTGTTCCTAAGAAATGAAGGATAACTGTGGTGAAGAATGAGAAGGATGAGATGATTCCTACTAGGACTATCACTGGGCATCGAATGTGCATTGACTACATGAAGTTGAATGCAGCCACAAGGAAAGATCACTTCTCATTGCCATTCATTGACCAGATGTTGGAGAGGTTGGCTAGTCATCCCTACTACTGTTTTCTCGATGGGTATTCAAGTTTCTTCCAGATTACCAAGGGAAGACGACTTCTACATGTCCTTATGGCACATTCGCATATATGAGAATGCCATTTGGATTGTGTAATGCTCCAGCCACTTTTTAGAGATGCATGATGTCTATCTTCACGGACATGATTGAGGATTTTATGGAGGTGTTCATGGATGATTTTTCAGTGTATGGATCATCATTCAAGAGCTGTCTGGATAACTTGTACAAGGTGCTAGAGAGATGTGAAGAGAAACACTTGGTCCAAGATGGAATCGTTCTTCGGCACAAGGTTTCTGAAGCTGGGATCGAATTTGACAAAACCAAGATTCAGGTCATGACAAGACTCCAACCACCGACTTCTGTTAAGGATATTCGAAGCTTCCTTGGTCATGCTGGTTTTTACAGAAGATTCATCCAAGACTACTCCAAGCTAGCCCGCCCACTCACCGCTCTACTATGTTAGGAGATCAAATTCGATTTCACACATGAGTGTCTTGCAGCCTTTGAGGAGATTAAAAAGGCTTTGGTGAGTGCTCCTATTGTGAAACCTCCTGATTGGACTTTGCCTTTTGAGATCATGTGCGACGCTAGCGATTTTGATGTTGGATCAGTTTTGGGTGAGAGGAAGGATAAGAAGCTGCACGTTATATACTATGCCAGCAGGACATTGGACGATGCTCAGAGGAATTACATCACCACAAAGAAGGAACTACTTGTAGTTGTTTTCTCCTTTGAAAAGTTTCGATCATACCTGATTGGGAGCAGAGTGATTGTTCATACTGATTATGCTGCTCTCAAATATCTGATGCAGAATAAGGATCTCAAGCCTCGTCTTTGTCGTTGGGTTCTTTTACTACAAGGTTTTGACATAGAGGTTAAGGACAAGAAAGGCATAGAGAACGGAGTCGCTGACCATCTTTCGAGGATTCGGATCGATGCAGACGTGCCTATTGATGATCAACTACCAGAAGAGTCTATTTACTTCATTGAAAATGAGTTTCAAATGGGTTTCACAGAAACTTAGCAATTCCCACGAATTGCAGGTCTCGGTATCGATCGACACTCCTACGGTATCGGTCGATACCCTGCGATTTCCGAGCCGGTTTTGACTGTTGAACACCTTGGTGCTTTTGAAGATTATCTCGTCGCTGCAGCTGATTCTGATCAACCATGGTATGCTGATATTGCCAACTACCTCGCTGCAGAAGCAGAGCCAAAGCACCTCAAGAAATATGACAAGAATAAATTTATGCGCGACTGATATGCTCAAATTAATACCCTAAAAGTACTAAGCAGTAGTTGCAGTATATGTAGGGGTCGAACACAAGGACTCACAGAAATCACACAATAGATTAAATAGATTCGAATTAAGCTAAACCAAAAGATGTAATTGAAAGCAATGCGTAAATTAAACAAGTTGTAATTCGATTGGGAGAAAGATAGGTTCAGGTATTTCTCAGGAATTTAATGAATGCAGATAAACTAACTAGCAAGATTCAGATTTAGCGCGGTTCTTGAACTCAAATCACTAAGATATAGCTAACCAACTCTCGTTTCGAAAACTATCTAAATATTAATCCTAGAATTCCAAATCTCTTTGCGAATCCTATAGTCTAAATCAGCTTTTAAATCAGGTTTGATTTGTTCACAAAACAACTAAACCAAAGTCCTTTGCGAATAGTTATTTTGCTCACCCTAGGTTCTATCAGGTAATTAATCGCACTCTCGTGCCTAATCAATTATCCTAAGATCTAAGTTCTAGATTTGTCAACCTAGAATTAGCTTTGAACACAACCTAAAACGAATAACTAATTCAGATGGTGAATCCGAATCAATTAATCAACCTAGCATTCAGAGAAAAACCTTATGAGAACCCTGAACCTAAAGTGGATCTACTCAGACATGGAGAATGAAACAAGCAACATGATTGAATAGATCATCAAAATAGAATAATAAGAAAAGAGTAACAAGGGTTCAGAATTATCTCTCTAAAAGCCTTGTAACCAATCTCTCTCAAGAGCAAAAGTAAGAATTAAAGCATAGCCTAAACAGGTGGCTGAAAACCAAATTTATAAGCTAAAACATGTTCTGGGCCTTTTCTGTAATTAATAAAGTCTTCTGGGCTTAGAGAGAAACTCTGCAGGCTTTAAAAATCGCGTATCTGCTTTCCTGCAGTCGACACCAAGCGTTGTCGGTCGACACCAAACAGTGTCGGTCGACATCCTGCATCTTCTGCCAGACTGGACAGTCTTCACGAAAACTGGCATAACCTTCGATCGCACCGTTGGAATGGCCTTAAACCACTTTGAAATGAAAGCTAACCCATTTCTCTGTGTTGTATCCATATTTGAGCTCAATCCATCGGTGGGAAATTCTTCAACCAATGCCAAACTTCTGATGTCTCTGCATGATTTTGAATCTCCATATGCTCCAAAATGCTCCAGAATGTTTCAATACCTCCAATTAAACTCCAAACGTACCTAAACCTGTAAAAGACTCTAAAACACTACAAAATAGTAGAAATATTCTATAAAACGGACTTATATCATGGTTTAAACGGGGTAAAAACCATGATATATCAACTCCCCCAGACTTAGCCTTTGCTTGCCCTCAAACAAATAGAAGACTAAACCATAGAAATAGGTTTGAAAACATAGAGACTCACATGTTCTTGAAACGTTGCAATGACCATTTTCCCAAGCACCCAAATGTCACCTAACCAGCTTTTGATCTAACCACCATGTACTTCTCCGTAGACATTCGCAGCTTCCCAGACTACACACATTATTTCACATCAATGTTCAATCAAGTCTTCCTCGCCAGTTTCATCGCTGTGACTAATACCAAGAACCTTCTAGATTCATTCTCATACAATATCATAACAAGTAACCACCTTTTTCACACTTTTTGTATCGATTTCTCTCCCCCAGACTTATTTATTATTATGTTCTCTTCTTTTTTTCTTTTTAGATCATGCATATACATATCAAGGTATGAGACACGAGTACTAATGGTGTTTGCCACCAAATCCCCGGTTCTTCCCTCTCAAAGTATCAAAGGATGTAGGCGAATAATGACATCGTAGGAAAATCCTAGCCTCGCTTCCAATCCTCTGTGTGATCATTCTTCACTAAGCAGAATAATGGCATCATAGGAAACTCCTAGCCTCTACTTAGGAGAAAATCATTTCATCTTTTATGCTCTTAATTATTAACTTATAACAGGGGAGAGAGATACAATTACTTTTAAACACATGGGGTCATTTGTCAGATACGAATGGGGAATCAAGCTCTATGAATACTAACCACATCGATGAAGTGCAAAAATTTGGCTCAGACTTTAAAAGAATTATGCAGGAAACATATATGTCTTTGGATTTTTCATTAGTCGGTCTGTAACTTATTCTATAACAGTGGTCACTTAAAAGCAAAGTCAGAACAATAGAATCAAGAATAAGATCATCATCTCCAACAGATTTTGACTCAATAAAACAACGAATTCAAAAACAACTGACTCTAAGAAAAACAAAAACAAAGTCAGCGACTACCTCCCCCAGACTTGTACAACACAGTCCCCAGTGTTATCTAGCCTAGAGTTTGGTGAAAGAAAACAAATGAACCAAATGGATTGTGAAAATCAAAAATATTACATGTGAAGGTGATGGGTGTCGATCGATACAGACTGGTATCGATCGACACCAGTTGTATGTCGACACACTGATTTCAAATCAATGGTATCGAGTTGCTTAACCCAGGGAAAGTGATCCAAAGTGTTAGAAGTTAGCACTGCTAGGAACAGTCAAAAACAAGTTAATAGCAACAAGATAATCAAGCATAAATTCATGAGTTGAAATGCAAAAATAAAGCTAAAATAGGTTCAAAAGAAACGAAAAATAAAAGACTTATGTACAGACTCAACAGTGGGTTGCCTACCACCAAGCGCTTGTTTTACGTCACGAGCTTGACTTTACGGACGATCAGTCAGGAGAAGAATGAGAACTTGCGCTGAAACAAGCTCCACAATTTGACATCGCCAGCTTCAGAGTTCTGCTCATCATGCTCTCCACAAACTCCTGTCCTTTCTCTTTCAGCTCCGAAGTGAGAATAACTCTAGCCTTAGAGAACGGTTTCGAAGTTCCCTTGCACTTCACCTTATATTCAATTGAATCTCCATCGCACTTCTGAGGAGTTAAAGTCACATGGGGAAAACTTTTTACTCCTTTGCTCTTCACCTTCTTCTATGCGTTAGCTATTTTGACGTCTTTCTTGGTGATAACAGAAGGACTATCTAGAACGTCGATGGTATTAGATCCGTCAGGAGGTTCTTCCAAAAGATCAACTACCAACGTCTATCCTGGAACAACGGTGATGCAAGAGATATGTGTGGGAGTTCCTCTAGGGATGGCTTTGTAGTACACCTCCTTGTCAATGTATGAGAACGAGATGTGCTTGATGGGTGTGTCCATAATGGTACCAACCGTAGCCATGAATGGTCTTCCAAGAATCAACTGCGTACGAGATTGTGCGCTCATCTCCACAACCTGAAAATCAGTAGGAACCAGACAATCTCCTACGTTAACCAGCAAATAAGGGATTGTTCCATATGGAAGTGAGGTGGAACTGTTCGCGAATGTGATAGATGACATGGGAGATCGAATATCAGCTCTCAATCTCTCTGCAATTGCCCTTGACATGACATTGACACTAGCCCCTGAGTCAACGAGAGATTCTTTGAATTCAACTCCAGAGATGGAGCATGGAACGGATAATATTATTGGGTCTTCCCTCTTGGTAAACTGCCTCAGTGGTAGTGACTTGCTTCTGGCTTTGAGGAAGAGTGCCTTAATCTCGTTCTTAGTTTCTCTGTAATCTCGGAAGTGACTCAGCAGAGGCATGTACTCTAGAGCTTCTTCAAAAGTCAGTGTGTGTGGAATTCTTCGTACCATCTTCTCAAAGCCAAGCAGCTGCTTTGGAGAAATGGGGTCTCTGAGGTGTCTGGGTGTTATGGGGTATGGCACCTTAGGTTTGTAAACCTTTTCTGCACTCAACTCGGGTTTCGGTTCAACAACTGGACTGGTATCTACCGACACCGGGGTGGTGTCGATCGATGCTTTCGCTCTGGAATCGTCCCTGGCAGAACTTTGGACGGGTGTCGATCGATACAAGAGAGTATCTGTCGACACAGGAGTGGTGTCCGAAATCTCATCGTCATCCTTGGCAATATTGACCAAAATCCTTGTGGTTGAGCTCTTCTGCACTCATGGGTGTACCTCTCTTCCACTCCTCGAAGGGATAGCAGTGACGTGTTTGTTCTGTGAATGACCCATCAGTTCCTTGATAGTTGCTGCACTTTGAGCTACCTGAGTTTCCAGCATCTTCTGCTGAATATTAATAGCGTCGATCCTACCACTCAGATCGTTGTACATGACATTAATCTTCCCATTGAATTCCACAGTTAGCTTCTGCTATCCTTTAAGGAGCTATTCAAACATAGATTCATCTTGCTCTCAGAAGTTATGGGTGGTGTGGATGGACATTGAGACCTTTGATCTTGAAATCCATCTCCACCAACGTAGTTAACATGTTCCACTGCATCTTTTTCAGCAAAACGAACAGCCTTTTGCTGCCTGCCCATCAACAAATTATGCACTGAATCTAGCTTGGCTTGAATCCCAGCAATTTGTGATCCATCAACTACACCAGCGAGCCTCTTCCGCTCAAAGTCTGCATTCTTGGTGCTATTGCTAGACGCCAAATTCTCAATAAGCACATAAGCGTCATCAGGATACCTTGTTTTGAAATTCCCATTGCTCGTAGCATCCAAGGTCATATGATACCTCCAATCAATCCCTCTGAAGAAATAACCCAGCAGCTGAACATCAGAGTACCCATGATGTGGACAATCTCTCTGATACAACCTAAATCGAATCCACGCAGCCTTAAATCCCTCAGTTGCTTCCTGAGAAAATTGAGAGATCTTGTTCCTGAGCTCCTCGGATCTCGCATCATCAAAAAAATTGTTCAAGAACGCGTTCTTTGTCTCCTCCCAAGGAGTCAACGAACCAGGAGACAACTGCTTTAGCCAGTAAGTCGCTGCCCTCTCTCATTGCACAATTGACCATCTTGGTCTCTCAAAGCTCCAGCAGCATCCTGAATCAAAATCATTGGATTGTTCATCTCTGCTGGTTTCTTTGCTTTCTTGTTTGCACGTTCCAAAGTTGCTAGCTGCTCGTTTGACAGATCAACTAGCGGAGTGTTCTTGTTCCTTCTGGTTTCACGAAGAGGCATGCACCTGAAACACAAAAGTCAAGAACGTAAGTAACTGAAATACACGACGGGTATCGACCGATACCACATATGTAGGGGTCGAACACAAGGACTCACATAAATCACATAATGGATTAAATAGATTTGAATTAAGCTAAACCAAAAGATGTAATTGAAAGCAATGCGTAAATTAAACAAGTTGTAATTCGATTGGGAGAAAGATAGGTTCAGGGAATTTCTCAGGAATTCAATGAATGCAGATAAACTAACTAGCAGGATTCAAATTTAGCGCGGTTCTTGAACTCAAATCACTAAGATATAGCTAACCAACTCTCGTTGCGAAAACTATCTAAATATAAATCCTATAATTCCAAATCTCTTTGTGAATCCTAAAGTCTAAATCAGCCTTTAAATCAGGTTTGATTTGTTCACAAAACAACTAAACCAAATTCCTTTGCGAATAGTTATTTTGCTCACCCTAGGTTCTATCAGGTAATTAATCGCACTCTCGTGCCTAATCAGTTATCCTAAGATCTAAGTTCCATATTTGTCAACCTAGAATTAGTTTTGAACACAACCTAAGGCGAAGAACTAATTCAGATGGTGAATCCTAATCAACTAATCAACCTAGCATTCAGAGAAAACTCTTATGAGAACCTTGAACCTAAAGTGGATCTACTCAGACATAGAGAATGAAACAAGCAACATGATTGAATAGATCATCAAAATAGAATAATAAGAAAAGAGTAACAAGGGTTAAGAATTGTCTCTCTAAAAACCATGTAACCAATCTCTCTCAAGAACCAAAGTAAGAATTAAAGCCTAGCCTAAACAGGTTGCTGAAAACCAAATTTATAAGCTAAAACACGTTCTAGGCCTTTTCTGTAATTAATAAAGTCTTCTGGGCTTAGGGAGAAACTCTGCAGGCTTAAAAAATCGCGTATCTGCTTTCCTGCAGTCGGTGCCAAGCGGTGTCGGTCGACACCAAACAGTGCCGGTCGACATACTGCTTCTTCTGCCAGACTCGACAGTTTTCACGAAAACTGGTAGAACATTCGATCGCACCGTTGGAATGGCCTCAAACCATTTTCAAATGATAGATAACCCATTGATCTATCTTGTGTCCAAATTTGAGCTCAATCCATCGGTGGGAAGTTCTTCAACCAATGCCAAACTTCTGACGTCTCTGCATGACTCTGCATCTCCATATGCTCCAAAATGCTCCATAATGTTTCAATATCTCCAATTAAGCTCCAAACGTACCTAAACCTGTAAAAGACTCTAAAACACTACAAAATAGTAGAAAGACTATAAAACGGACTTATATCATGGCTTAAACGGGGTAAAAACCATGATATATCAGCGACATAAGGCGATTCCTTTGGGATGAACATTACCTGTACAAGCATTGTTTTGATGGTATCTACAGAAGATGCATTGCTGAGTCAGAGGTACCTAATGTTTTGTTTCATTTTCATGGATCCGATTATGCTGGACACTTTGCTACTTTCAAGACAGTGTCCAAGGTTCTTCAAGCAGGCTTCTGGTGGCCTACTATGTTTAAGGATGCACATGCCTTTGTTTCGCAGTGAGATGCGTGTCAGAGGAGAGGGAAGATCAGTAAGAAACATGAGATGCCACATAACTTCATCCTGGAGGTTGAGATTTTTGATTGTTGGGGCATCGATTTTATGGGTCCCTTTCCTTCATCATATGGACACAAATATATCTTGGTTGTTGTGGATTATATATCTAAGTGGGTTGAGGCCATCGCTAGCAGAACCAATGATTCTTCAGTGGTCCTTAAGCTGTTTAAGACCATCATTTTCCCTCGATTTGGAGTACCTCGAATTGTGATAAGTGATGGTGGCTCTCACTTTATCAACAAGGTTTTTGAGAGGCTGCTGAAAAAGTATGGTGTGAATCATCGTGTTGTTACTCCTTATCACCCTCAGACCAGTGGACAAGTTGAAGTTTTCAACAGGCAGATCAAGGAGATTCTAGAAAAGACAGTGAATGTTACCAGGAATGATTGGTCTGTGAAGCTGGATGACGCACTTTGGGCTTACAGGACTGCTTACAAGACGCCACTTGGGACTACATTGTTTCACTTGCTGTACGGAAAAGTGTGCCATCTTCCAGTAGAAATCGAGCATAAGGCAGCATGGGCTACAAAGTTATTGAATTTCGACATCAAGTCTGCTGCGGAGAAGCAATTGATCAAGTTGAATGAGCTCAATGAGATTAGGCATCTTGCCTATGAGAACTCGAAACGGTACAAGGAGAGGACTAAGGCAACTCATGACAAGAAAATCCTTTCCAAACACTTTGAACCCAATGATCAGATACTTCCGTATAACTCTCATTTGCATTTGTTTCCTGGTAAATTGCGTTCTCGTTGGTCATGTCCCTTCACAATCAAGGAAGTTAGACCACATGGTGTGATTGTCCTGATAAATCCTTCAGGCAAAGAGTTCACTGTCAATGAATAAAGGGTGAAACATTATTGGGCGAAAGCCGAGATTCCAGAAGGACACATAATGCCTCTGGATGATGCACCCACTGCCTGAATGGCGATACAGTCAAGCTAATGACGTTAAACGAGCGCTTGGTGGGAGGCAAGCCACTGGTGAGTCTGTACATACTTCTTTTCTTTCTTTTGTTATTAGTTTTTGGTTTTGTATATTGTGTGTTCGAGTGAACCAGATAAAAAGGGGCAGTGTCGACCAACACCTACTTGGCGTCGATCGACACAGGAGTAACAAACGTAACACCGACCAAAGGTCCAGGTATCGATCGATACCACTTATGGTGTCGATCGATACCCAACGCGCAGGTAAGTTTCCTTTAAAACCCTACGGGATTTTCATTTCTTCCTCACCGCCTCTATCTTTCGATACTTAACCCGAGAAACTCCTCTAAAATTCGAAAATCTTTAATTCTTCACGGATTTGAGTGATTCAAGGGTCTAACCTTGTTAGATTTTTGTGCTCTTCATGTTTCTATCATCCTTTATCTTGCTCCGCAAGGTATGACACACAAATTTCTCTTTTTCACTCCATGGACACAAGGTTTGAGATTTTGATATTTTTGCCTTTTAGAACTTGATATACCAGATTATTATGCCTTACTTAGGTTGTTCTAGAGGAATTTTGAACCCATCCTTACGCTTGAATGTTTGAAATTACGGATTTGATGAATTTCGAGTTTCCGGTTTGAAAATCGCCAAGGTATCGATCGATACCCTGTTGGTGTCGATCGATACCCTGCGTGGAGTGATGGAATTTTGAGAAATTTGTTGTCCATTGTTGTTGTGTTGTTGGATTTGGTGCTTATTCTGTGTTTGTTGTGTCTTTGTCTTTGATTGCAGATGTCTACTAGAAAGAAAGCACGAACGGATGATGCATCAAGCACTAACCCGCGCCCAAAGCAATTCCGCAACTGTCAACATGTCAAGATCTGGGATGGTGTACATTGGAAGAGAGGTGTAGTGACCGGTTGCCTTGGCAACGACAACTACAGAGTGATGATTGATGGAACATCCGAAAACATTGAGGTTCTGCATTCTTCTTTGCACGACATGCCGCCACCAGTGGCACCTCTATCACGACCACCCGCTGCTCCCGCTGATCCTATGGCTCCTACTGCCACAGTTAGAGCTCCTTGGCCTAAGCCGAACGAGAAGGCCAGGATTCCATGCAACAGACTTTGGGAGGGAATAGATAGGCAGATTGCTGAGAGTGACGATTGCGTCTACAGGCCCATCTCAGAGACCTGGGACGATTATGACACATTGTTCTACAACGCTTGGCAGGACATTGATGTGCAACCCACTCGGTTTGTTGACCCTCACAATATGCGCCGCTTGGGTATCGACAGGGAACTCGGGCGTCTAATTGAAAAGATTGGCTTAGGTACTATGCCTATGAGGCAGTATGATCTGTTCTCTGACTTGGTGCGACCGTTCCTCGCGACAGTGTGCGTCCACTATCAGAACGAGGTTCTAAAAGACGCACTGGAAGGTACCATGACCTTTATGATTCGCGGAATGCGATACAGATTGCCACTCCCAGATCTCTGCGACATCTACGGTTTCCGCAGGGACTTCAGGAAGGTTGCTCTGCCTACTCAGTTTCACGATGTGCACGTTTTCTGGGAGCATTTCGGAAACGGAGCCTATTACTCCAAGACTTCCACTCAGATGGATGTGCGCCACCCTGTTATGCGCTGTCTGGTTAGGATTCTGAGCAACGCTATCTTGTGCAAGATGGAGCCTAACAAGATGCGGCTGTCTGAGCTTATTGTGTTCTCCATGGCTATTGGAGATATCATTGATGACGAGAACTATGAGTGGCCTGAGCTTGATCTCGCGGTCAACCTAGGGGCAGTCTTTGCCCATCACCTGGTCTCTCTGAAGACCAAACCATTCCTAGGTGCTAGTCGCAGCGCAGCTCGGAAGACTGAGACAGTGGGTAGTCTTCTTACGCCTATCTTCCAGCACTTCGGTATTAGCACAGGGAGTAGTTCGATAGTCACCACGCGCACTATCATGGATGAGAGATATCTGCAGAGCCTCAGGTGGTTGAAACCTGAGTGACGTTGGTGATTCTCAAACACGGATGGGGACTTTCTAGTTAAGCTCCGTAACCACGAGCTAACCGACATTGGTGACGATCCCGAGTTGCTGCATTTTGAGCCTACTGAAGATCTGCTGATAGCTGCACCTGTTACTCGACGTCGTGCACCAACTGCTAGAGCACATGCTGCTGTTGAGGGTGAGCTAGTACCTGACCTTACTGGAGGTCGATCTCGACGATCGCACCATCCCCCATCTTCTGCGAGTACTTTTCCTCCACCACATGCGACTCCTATGGATACAGACACCTTTCAGAGGTATGTGGTTGAGAGTTTCCAGAGTATTTGGAACGCCATCGCGACTCTTTCTCGGTGTGGTTGCATCACACCATCTCGCCCACGCTCACCATCTGGAGAAGGACCATCTCACACCGCTGGAGATGATGATTCTGATGAGGATTTGTCCTCTTTTCTATCTGGTTCACTTTTCTCTTTCTTTTCTTTTTCTTTTCTTTTGAATTTTTGAGTCTGTTTTGTCAGTTTGTTTTGATTTTGAACTTTGTTGGATTATGCATTATGATATCTCGTTGCTTTTAACCTGTGTTTGGGTGATCTAACAGTGCTAACCATGTCACATTCGGATCCCTTGACATAATTGAAAGCAACATTTGTCATTTGGTCGTTAAAGAGAAGTTTCATGTATCGACATACGCCTGGTATCGATCGATACCAGGCTGTGTGTCGGTCGATACCCCTATCTCATATCGGTAACTTCTTGTTCTTCACAATTCCACTATGTTCTCTTGTTTTTTTTCACCAACCTTAGGCTAGATAACACTGGGGACAGTGTTGTTCAAGTCTAGGGGAGGTAGTTGCTGACATTGTTTTTGTTTTTCTTATAGTCAGTCGTTTTATTGAGTCAAAATTTGTTGGAGATGATGATCTTGTACTTGAATCTATTGTTCGGATTTTGTTTTTGAGTGACCGATGTTACAGGATCAGTTCTAGATCGACTAATGAAAAATCCAAAGACTGACAATTTGACTATAAAACACTCATGTCTCCAGCAGAGTTCTTCTAAAGCCTGAGCCAAATTTTTGCATTTCTTTGATGCAGTTGATGTTTACAGGGGCTTGATTCATCATTCATATCTGACAAAAGGAACCCATGTGTTTAAAGTAATGGTATCTCTCTCCCCTGTTATATGTTAATAAATAAGAGCATAAAAATATAAAATGATTTTCTTCTGAGTAGAGGGCTAGGAAAATTTCCAGCGATCCCAATATTCTACTTATGAAGGAATGATCACACAAAGATTGGAAGCGAGGTTAGGAAAATTTCCCGTGATACCAATATTCGCTTACGCCTTTGATACATAGAGAGGGAAAAACCGGGGATTAGGTGGCAAACACCATCAATACTCGCGTTTCAGACCTTAATGTGTATATGCAGATCTAAAAAAAGATAGAAATAACATAATGAGAAACAAGTATGGGGGAGAGAAAACAATACCAAAAAATGTGTGAAGTGGGTAATTCTTTTGTCATGATATTATGTGGTAAAGAATTTAGAAGGTTCTTGAACATTGGCTGCAGCAATGAAACAGGCGATGAGGGCTTTATTTGAACAATGTTGCAAGATAATGTGTGGAGTCTGGGAAAGCTGCGAATGTCTGCTGAGAAGTACATGGTGGTTAGATCAAAAGCTGGTTATGTGACATTTGAGCGCTTGGGAAAAGGGTCTTTGCGATGGTTCATGAACAGGTGAGTCTCCGTATTTTCAAACCTCTTTCTCTGGTTTAGTTCTATGTTTTGCTTGAGGGCAAGCAAAGGCTAAGTCTGGGAGAGTTGATATATCATGGTTTTTACCCGTTTTAGGCCATGATATAAGTCCTTTTTATAGAGTCTTTCTAGTATTTTGGAGTCTTTCAGAGTCTTTTCTGGCTTTAGGTACGTTTGGAGCATTGTTGGAAATAGTGAAGCATTTTGGAGCCAAGCAGAGATCCTGTAGCTGAGACACCGATTTGATGTTTGAGTATTGATCGATACACTTATGGTATCGGTCGATACCCGTCGAAGAAACAGAAGGATCCCGACTTTATTGAAGATTTGAGGAACTGTAAATTGCCCCAGAATACTTTATTATTTACAAGAAGGCACAGAATGTATTTAGTAGTATTTATTTAGGTTTTACAGCCGCTTGTGTGACTACGCTTTCATTAGAATTGATTCAAGCTTTATTATACTTTGGTTTTTGGTGAGAGAGCTTTTGAGGGAGACAAGTCTGAAACTCTGTTCGTCCGAGAGAAGATTTCGAACCCTTGTTTTACTCTCTTCTTTATTATTTATTCAAGTATTTATTCAGTCATGTTTATTGTTTCAATCTCCATGTCTGAGTAGATCATCTGTTAGGTTTAGGGTTCTCATAAGGGATTTTTTTGAATGCTAGGTTGATTAGTTGTTTAAGGTTAATAATTTTAATTAGTTTTTCACCTTAGGTTGTTCTCAAAGCTAATTTTAGATTGATAACCTGAAACTTAGATCTTAGGTTAATCAATTAGGCACTACATTGCAATTGAGTAATCTGATAGAATTTAGAGTGAGCAAAATAACTATTCGCAAAGAGATTTGGTTCAGTTGTTTTGTGAACAAATCAAACTTAAACTAACAGCTGGTTTAGACTTTAGGATTCGCAAAGAGATTTGGAATTCTAGGATTTAGGCTTAGATAATTCTCGCAACGAGAATTGGTTAATTATACTTTAGTGATTTGAGTTCAAGAACCGTGCGTAACCTGGACCCTGATTAGTTAATTTATCTGCATTCATTGATTTCCTGAGAAATACCCTGAACCTATCTTTCTCCCAATCGAATTACAAATTTTAATTTACGTATTTGCTTTCAATTCCATTGATCACTTAGCTTAATTCAATCATTAAAATCTATTGTGTGTTTTCTTGAGTCTATGTGGATTCGATCCCTAAATATTACAATCGACAAAGCTTTAGTACTTTTAGGGTATTAATTTGAGCTTATCACCAACCCACAACAGTTCCAACTCATAATTACTAAAGAAAAGGATTTGACGGATCCTGAAAATCCGCTTTATCCTTCGATATTGCTGGGATGATGGTGTTGCTTGGTGGATTTCTTCGTGCAGTAGTGGCTGGAGCATGGTTCTCTTCCTCTCGTTGATTAGATCTCCGAGATGAGGTTGATTGATTGCGTCTTGTGCCATGCTGGTGCAGCTGAGGAGATGATCTATTGAGCGCAACTCTTGAGAGAGGAGAGATTCGGGTTTGGTTTTGTTTTTTCCTCCGATTGTCGGTTATTGATGTCTTCTCTGTGTGCTGCTCTGTCGGATTCTTAGATGGTGGTCGCCCTATCTTCTTCTTTGTAGGTTATGTGTTTAAGTTCAGAGCTTGTTGTTACAAAGTTGTTGAATTTCGACATCAAGTCTGCTGCTGAGAACCAATTGATCAAGCTGAATGAGATCGATGAGATTAGGCATCTTGCCTATGAGAACTCGAAACTGTACAAGGAGAGGACTAAGGCAACTCATGACAAGAAAATCCTTTCCAAACACTTTGAACCCAATGATCAGATACTTCTGTATAACTCTCGTTTGCATTTGTTTCCTGGTAAATTGCGTTCTCGTTGGTCATGTCCCTTCACAGTCAAGGAAGTTAGACCACATGGTGTGATTGTCCTGATAAATCCTTCAGGCGAAGAGTTCAATGTCAATGAATAAAGGGTGAAACATTATTGGGCGAAAGCCGAGATTCCAGAAGGACAAATAAAGCCTCTGGATGATGCACCCACTGCCTGAATGGCGATACAGTCAAGCTAATGACGTTAAACGAGCGCTTGGTGGGAGGCAACCCACTGGTGAGTCGGTACATACTTCTTTTCTTTCTTTTGTTATTAGTTTTTGGTTTTGTATATTATGTGTACGAGTGAACCAGATAAAAAGGGGCAGTGTCGACCAACACCTACTTGGCGTCGATCGACACAGGAGAAACAAACGTAACATCGACCAAAGGTCCAAGTATCGATCGATACCACTTATGGTGTCGATCGATACCCAACGCGCAGGTAAGTTTCTTTTAAAACCCTACGGGATTTTCATTTCTTCCTCACCGCCTCCATCTTTCGATACTTAACCCGAAAACCTCCCCTAAAATTCGAAAACCTTCAATTCTTCACGGATTTGAGTGATTCAAGGGTCTAACCTTGTTAGATTTTTGTGCTCTTCCTGTTTCTATCATCCTTTATCTCGCTCCGCAAGGTATGACACACAAATTTCTCTTTTTCACTCCATGGACACAAGGTTTGAGATTTTGATATTTTTGCCTTTTAGAACTTGATATACCAGATTATTATGCCTTACTTAGGTTGTTCTAGAGGAATTTTGAACCCATCCTTACGCTTGAATGTTTGAAATTACGGATTTGATGAATTTCGAGTTTCTGGTTTGAAAATCGCCAAGGTATCACTCGATACCCTGTTGGTGTCGATCGATACCCTGCGTGCAGTGATGGAATTTTGAGAAATTTGTTGTCCATTGTTGCTGTGTTGTTGGATTTGGTGCTTATTCTGTGTTTGTTGTGTCTTTGTCTTTGATTGCAGATGTCTACTAGAAAGAAAGCACGAACGGATGATGCATCAAGCTCTAACCCGCGCCCAAAGCAATTCCGCAACTGTCAACATGTCAAGATCTGGGATGGTGTACATTGGAAGAGAGGTGTAGTGACCGGTTGCCTAGGCAACGACAACTACAGAGTGATGATTGATGAAACATCCGAAAACATTGAGGTTCTGCATTCTTCTTTGCACGACATGCCGCCACCAGGGGCACTTCTATCACGACCACCCGCTGCTCCCGCTAATCCTATGGCTCCTACTGCCACAGTTAGAGCTCCTTGGCCTAAGCAAAACGAGAAGGCCAGGATTCCATGCAACAGACTTTGGGAGGGAACAGATAGGCAGATTGTTGAGAGTGACGATTGCGTCTACAAGCCCATCTCAGAGACCTGGGACGATTATGACACATTGTTCTACAACGCTTGGCAGGACATTGATGTGCAACCCACTCGGTTTGTTGACCCTCACAATATGCGCCGCTTGGGTATCGACAGGGAACTCGGGCGTCTGATTGAAAAGATTGGCTTAGGTACTATGCCTATGAGGCAGTATGATCTGTTCTCTGACTTGGTGCGACCGTTCCTCGCGACAGTGTGCGTCCACTATTAGAACGAGGTTCTAAAAGACGCACTGTAAGGTACCATGACTTTTATGATTCGCGGAGTGCGATACAGATTGCCACTCCCAGATCTCTGCGACATCTACGGTTTCCGCAGGGACTTCAGGAAGGTTGCTCTGCCTACTCAGTTTCACGATGTGCACGTTTTCTGGGAGCATTTCGGAAACGGAGCCTATTACTCCAAGACTTCCACTCAGATGGATGTGCGCCACCCTGTTATGCGCTGTCTGGTTAGGATTCTGAGCAACACTATCTTGTGCAAGATGGAGCCTAACAAGATGCGGCTGTCTGAGCTTATTATGTTCTTTATGGCTATTGGAGATATCATTGATGACGAGAACTATGAGTGGCCTGAGCTTGATCTCGCGGTCAACCTAGGGGCAGTCTTTGCCCATCACCTGGTCTCTCTAAAGACCTAACCATTCCTAGGTGCCAGTCGCAGCGCAGCTCGGAAGACTGAGATAGTGGGTAGTCTTCTTACTTCTATCTTCCAGCACTTCGGTATTAGCACAGGGAGCTGTTCGATAGTCACCACGTGCACTATCATGGATGAGAGATATATGCAGAGCCTCAGGTGGTTGAAACCTGAGCGACGTTGGTGATTCTCCAACACGGATGGGGACTTTCTGGTTAAGCTCCCTAACCACGAGCTAACCGACATTGGTGACGATCCCGAGTTGCTGCATTTTGAGCCTACTGAAGATCTGCTAATAGCTGCACCTGTTACTCGACGTCGTGCACCAACTGCTAGAGCACATACTGCGGTTGAGGGTGAGCTAGTACCTGACCTTACTGGAGGTCGATCTCGACGAGCGCACCATCCCCCATCTTCTGCGAGTACTTTTCCTCCACCACCTACGACTCCTATGGATACAGACACCTTTCAGAGGTATGTGGTTGAGAGGTTTTAGATGAACTCTGCTGGAAACATGGATGTTTTCTAGTCAACTGGTCAGTCTTTGGATTTTTCATTAGTCGATCTAGAACTGATCCTGTATCACTGTGCACTCAAAAAAAAAATCAAATCAATAGGTTCTAGCACATGATCATCATCTCCAACAGGTTTTGACTCAATAAAACGACAAAATTTTTTTATTTTATGACTCTAAGAAACACAAAAACAATGTCAGCAGACACCTCCCCCAGACTTGAACAACACTGTCCCCAGTGTTATCTAGCCTAGAGTCAGTGAAAGAAAACAAAAGAACAGACTAAAATTGGGAAAAACAAGAAGTTACCTTNCGTCCCAGGAGCAGAGAAACCTCAGATCCTTTGCTCATCTCCACAACCTGAAAATCAGTGGGCACCAGACAATCTCCTACTTTAATAGGCAAAGCATGGATAGTACCGTATGGAGGTGAGGTGGAAGAGTTTGCAAACGTGAGAAGCAAAGTGGGGGGTCTTATAGCAGCCTTCAATCGTTCAGCAATTTCCTTCGACATCACATTGACGCTAGACCCTGAGTCAACGAGAGACTCTTTAAACTCGACTCCAGAGATAGAGCATGGTACCGCGAATTTCCCTGGGTCTTCCCTCTGTTTCAATTGCCGCGGCTGTAGTGACTTGCATCTTGCCTCGATAAAGAGTGCCTTAATTTCTTCCTCAGTTTCTCTGTAGTCTATGAAGTGACTCAGCAGAGGCCAGCCCTCTAGAGCTTCTTCAAAAGTGACATCGTCGGGAATCCTTCGTACCCTCTTCTCAAAACCACACAGCTGTTTTGGAGTGATAGGATCTCTGAGGTGTTTAGGAACATGATTCACCTTCTTGGGGTTGCGAACTCTTTTCTCAGCTCGTTCCTTAGCTATCTGTGCCTGATACTTGGATTCCTGGTCTTCCCAAAATTGGGCGATTTTGAATCGTGCTGCTAGTACTTGAGCTTCAGTCGAAATCTCATGTGCCTCAGAAATCGCCTCAGTATCGACCGATACCAATGGGGTATCGATCGATACACGGGGTTGTGGGTCCATTCGAGCAGACGTCTGGGCTGGTATCGATCGATACTGGGGAGTATCGATCGATGCTTGTGCGATTTCAGGAACCTCATCGAAATTTTCTGCACGTGAGCTGATGGCATTGACGTGTGCTCTTGGATTTTCAGTTCTCCCTGGAAGAAAACCTTCCTGCCTCTGCACAGCTGATGCGGTCTGAGCGACCTGAGTTTCCAGCTTCCTCTGGGAGAGACTGACAGCTTCAATCTTGCCATTCAGATGATCAACCTTCCCATTCAGATGGTCAATCTTTCCATTCAGGTCATTGTACAGCGAGTCAAACTTCCCATTGAAATCCACCTGCAACTTCTGCTGTCCCTGAAGAACCTGTTCCATCATGAGTTCCATCTTATTGTCTGTGGTCTTTGGAGAGATGGGCTGATACGAAGAGTTCCCGTAATTACGAGTGTTGTTGCTGAAGTTCCGGTTATTGTTGTACCCAAATTGTTGACCCTGAAATCCAGAACCACCAACGTAGTTACAATCTTCTACTTTATTTTCAGCAGCAAAGTGGACCGCTTTCTGATTCTTCCCGAGCAAAATATCCAGCTTTGCTTGAACTTCAGCAATCTGAGACCCATCAAATCATGCAGCTTGCTTCTTCCTGTCGAAGTCAGCATTCTTGGTGCTATTGCTAGACACCAAGTTCTCAATTAGCACAACTGCATCATCTGGATATCTGGTGTTGAAATTCCCATTACTCGCAGTATCCAGAGCCATCTGGTAGCTCCAGTCGATCCCTCTATAGAATATGCCAAGCAGCTGAACCTGATTGAACCCATGGTGCGGACAGTCTCTCTGATATGACTTGAAGCGAATCCAGGCAGCCTTGAGTCCCTTTGTTGGACCTTGAGAAAACTGAGAGATCTTGTTCCTGAGCTCTTCAGATCTCGCATCATCGTAGAAATTGCATAAGAATGCTTTCTTCGTCTCATCCCATGTAGTTAGAGAATCAGGAGCTAACTGCTTCAGCCAATAAGCAGCGTCTCCACCAAGAGAGTATGGGAAGAGTTTGCAAAATAGGTACTCATTTGGCACTCCATTGTACTTCATCCCAGTGACCAAATCCTCGAACCTCTCGATATGATCCATGGGATGCTCATGAGGTAGGCCATGGAATGGGTTCTGACTTACAAGAGCATAGTACGTAGGCTTCAGCTCGAAGTCGTTCCTCTGAAAAGTTGGGATGCGAATCGCAGCTCGATTGGCAAAGAACTGATCAGGCCTTGTGCTCAGCAAGTGTTCTACCTCGATCACCTGCAGCTTGCCCAACGTTGGCGCGCCCAGCTGGCGAGACAATCTCAATAACAGGAGCAGGGACAACGACGTTTCCAGCTTCATCGAGTCGCTGCCCTCTCTCATTACACACATGACCCTCTTGGTCTCTCAGAATACCAGATTCATCAGCTCTTAAAACCACAGGGTTGTTCATCCCTGATGTTTGCTTGGTCTTTCTGTTTGTGCGTTCCACAAGTGCTAGATGTTCCAGTGATAGTTCAACTAGCTGTGTGCTCTTGTTGCTTCTGGTTTCACGAACAGGCATACACCTGCAAACAAAACACTAGGCAATAGCACGTAAGTAACCAAAAAAATACGCTGAGTATCGATCGATACCACGTGGTGTCGATCGATACCAACAAAAAAGTCGCCTGAGTATCGACCGATACTAGTGAGTATCGATCGATACCGACGAACTTAGTCGAAACTCTAAACTAAAATCTAAAGGCGAATTGAGTCCCCGGCAACGGCGCCAAAATTGATATGCTCAATTTAATACCCTAAAGTACTAAAACAGTTGTTATAGTAAAGCTAGGGGTCGAACCACAGAAGACTCAGAGAAACGCGCAATAGATTATTTAGTATCGAATTAAGCTAAGCATAACATATGTAATTAAAAGCGATGCAGAAATTAAAAGGGTTGAATTCAATAGGGAAAATATAGGCCCAGGGTTTATCTCAGGAAATAAATGAATGCAGATAAACTAACTAACATGATTCAGATTTAGCGCAGTTCTTGAACTCAAATCACTAAGCTATAATTGACCAACTGTCGTTGCGAGAATTATCTAAATCTAAATCCTAGAAATTCCAAATCTCTTTGCGAATCCTAAAGTCTAAATCAGCTTTAATAACAGGTTTGATATGTTCACAAATCAATTAAACCAAATTTCTTTGCGAGTAATCAATTTGCTCACCTAGGTTCTATCAGGTAATTAATCGCACTGTCGTGCCTAATCAATTATCCTAAGATCTAAGTTCCAGATTCGTCAACCTAGAATTAGCTTTGAACACAACCTAAGGCGAAGAACTATAATTCAGATGGTGAATCCTAAACAGATAATTAACCTAGTATTAAAAGAAATCCTTTATGAGAAAACCCCTAACCTAAAGTGGATCTACTCAGACATGGCAATTGAATCAAAAGACATGTTTGAATAACTCATCAATAAAATAATCAAGAAGGTTTAAGATCTGATCTCGGACGAAAGGAGATTCAGACTTGTCTCAAACCAAAGTAAAATAAAGCATAGCCTAAACAAGTGGCTGTAAAATCCTATTTATAACCTAAATCACGAGTTGGGGTCTTCTTGTAATTATCAAAGACTTCTGGACCAATTTGCAATTCTTCAAGTCTTGGAAAACTCGCGGGTCGTGTCTTGCTGCGATGAGTGTCGATCGATACCAAGGGGTATCGATCGATGCTTGCCGTGAAATCAGATACTCAGCAACACATTTTCAGCTTCTGCTCCAAAGTGCTCCAGAAAGCTCCAATACTTCCAATAATGCTCCAAACGTGCTATGACCTGTAAAAAACTCTAAAAGACTACAAAACACTAGAAAGACTCTATAAAAAGGACTTATATCATGGTCTAAACAGGGTAAAAACCATGATATATCAATACCTGTAAAAAAAACAGAAGGATCCCGACTTTATTGAAGATTTGAGGAACTGTAAATTGCCCCAGAAGACTTTATTATTTACAAGAAGGCCCAGAACGTATTTAGTAGTATTTATTTAGGTTTTACAGCCGCTTGTGTGACTACGCTTTCATTAGAATTGATTCAAGCTTTATTATACTTTGGTTTTTGGTGAGAGAGCTTTTGAGGGAGACAAGTCTGAAACCCTGTTCGTCCGAGAGAAGATTTCGAACCCTTGTTTTACTCTCTTCTTTATTATTTATTCAAGTATTTATTCAGTCATGTTTATTGTTTCAATCTCCATGTCTGAGTAGATCATCTGTTAGGTTTAGGGTTCTCATATATAAGGGATTTTTTTGAATGCTAGGTTGATTAGTTGTTTAAGGTTCATAATCTGAATTAGTTTTTCACCTTAGGTTGTTCTCAAAGCTAATTCTAGATTGATAACCTGAAACTTAGATCTTAGGTTAATCAATTAGGCACTACATTGCAATTGAGTAATCTGATAGAATTTAGAGTGAGCAAATAACTATTCGCAAAGAGATTTGGTTTAGTTGTTTTGTGAACAAATCAAACTTAAACTAAAAGCTGGTTTAGACTTTAGGATTCGCAAAGAGATTTGGAATTCTAGGATTTAGGCTTAGATAATTCTCGCAACGAGAATTGGTTAATTATACTTTAGTGATTTGAGTTCAAGAACCGTGCGTAACCTGGACCCTGATTAGTTAATTTATCTGCATTCATTGATTTCCTGAGAAATACCCTGAACCTATCTTTCTCCCAATCGAATTACAACTTTTAATTTACGTATTTGCTTTCAATTCCATTGATCACTTAGCTTAATTCAATCATTAAAATTTATTGTGTATTTTCTTGAGTATATGTGGATTCGATCCCTAAATATTACAATCGACAAAGCTTTAGTACTTTTATGGTATTAATTTGAGCTTATCACCAACCCACAACAGTTCCAACTCATAATTACTAAAGAAAAGGATTTGACGGATCCTGAAAATCCGCTTTATCCTTCGATATTGCTGGGATGATGGTGTTGCTTGGTGGATTTCTTCGTGCAGTAGTGGCTGGAGCATGGTTCTCTTCCTCTCTTTGATTAGATCTCCGAGATGAGGTTGATTGATTGCGTCTTGTGCCATGTTGGTGCAGCTGAGGAGATGATCTATTGAGTGCAACTCTTGAGAGAGGAGAGATTCGGGTTTGGTATTGTTTTTTCCTCCGATTGCCGGTTATTGATGTCTTCTCTGTGTGCTGCTCTGTCGGATTCTTAGATGGTGGTCGCCCTCTCTTCTTCTTTGTAGGTTAAGTTCAGAGCTTCTTCAGCATTAGAAGTGGTGTCCTGCTCAGGATTTTTCTCTCTGGCTTTAGAAGTTTCCAAACAGTATTGATAAACCCATATTTTACATCTTCTACCATGCATATTATTAGGTGTTTTGTGTCTCATGCATGTGTCTCGCATAGCTTTTATAGCATTTAGGTCTTTATTAGAGTAATAGGTGTTTGCATTAGATCTTAGTGAGTTTTGCATGCATTTGGAGTGTTTTTAGGTGTCTTGGAGACAATTGATGATGTTTGGAGTTATGGAGCATAAGAGGAATGCAAAGCCCATCCGAGATGCCGGTAAGATGTAGCTGGACGAAGGCCTTCCCATATGAATAAGGCTTGAAACTCTTCATAGGAGTTGTAGGGGAGTGAGTCATCTGTCTACAGGAGTTGGAATCAGGCCATTTGAACATCTGGTTAAGGAATTATCGCAGATTTACTTAGGACGTCTCTGCCTGGCCGATGAGCTTTCTCTTCACCGGATGCATGCACCGGCCCGGGACAAGATTTCCCTCAGAGCCGGCATGGAACTTTCCCCCGGACAGGGGATATTCCGGTCTCTTGTCCCGGACCAATCTCCCCCGGGATCACTTCACTCACCGAAGACTCCTCGTCCCGGTTTGAAGCAGCCCGGCACACAACTCGCAATGATTTCTCCCTCAGCACCGTCCCGGTCAAGAGCCAGCAGGCACAAAGAAATCCCTCAGCCGGCACAAATAAATCCCACATCCGGCACAAGATCTTTCCTCGGGCAGGGGATATCCCGGCCCCTCGTCCCGGCTTGAAGTCCCCCGAGATCACCTTCCTCTCGGCAACAATCTCATCCCGGCCCCGTGTCCCGGCTCCATCCCAGCCGGGATTGAAACGACGACCCAAAAATGTCTGGATCAAAACCCGATTTATTCCGGGTTGACCCGGTTCCCCTCTTTTTATTATAAATATCCTAAAACCCTAATTTTATTTATCATGCTTTTTTGTTATTCAAAAACATTTCTCCTTTTGAGAGAGAACTTGGATTTTGTAAGAGAGATTTTTGAAGTTTATGCATTTAGGTGTTTATCTCATTGAATCTCTTCAATCTATCTTCTTTTCTTATTGATTATCCATCACCCATCAATGAATTCATCTCCTATCCATATCGATTTTGAGGTGTTCTTGATGGGTCTTGAGTAGTCTTTTAGGATCTTGAGATGGGATAGATTAGGGTGATCCAATGCATGATTTAGGGTGTTTAGGGTTAAATTATCTTTATTCCTTTCTTGAATATTGCCCTTAATGCTAGATCTAGCTTGAGAAAGTAGATTTAGATCATAAGGCATTTCATGCACACCAAGTGTTTGATGAAATGTCTTGATGAACTATTCAAGGAATTTATGCTCCTAGCCTAAGGGATTAGTTGTCTATGGTGTATTTTGGTTGATCTTGTCTATATTCTTAATGCTTGCTAATTGATAATCCACAAATGATGATTTGCTAATGGGTTTGATAATTAACATAGTGATTAATTGCTTGAGAAAGAACTAATCAAGATTAGAGATCTATTGCCTAGGGAAAGCTTATTTGAGTGAAAGAACATCATGAATTGTGCTTGGGTCACCTAAAGTCGATAACCCCATCTTAGGATTCGCTTTTGTTTATTGATTTACATCTTGCTTGCTTTTCTATTCACTTGTTTTGAATTGGATACTTAACAACAAACTACACTTGTTTAGCTTAACTTACTATAAGCACCTTGCATTCTTAGTGTTTAGAATAATCCCAATTATGGATTGATAACCTTCATACTACATCGTATTGGGGATATTGATACCTCATAGAGACTAAAATGTCTTGTATCAATTGGGCGTTGTTGCCATATTGAGATTTGTTTTAACATTGAGATTTAGGTTCTTAGTGAGCTTAAGTATTATTTTCTACCAAGTTACTAATCTTCTTCACTTCCCATTGCTTTTGCTCTCTATAGGTGTATGCATACCCGTTCCCGTGGCAATACCAATCTCATACAATCAAGGGACGATATTGATCAACTTGAGAGGGGTTCGAGAGCAAGAAGGAACCGTGTGAGAGTGCAAGAGGTTGACAACGAAGAAATGGAGCACTTTGAGAATGTTCCACTTGGGAACATCAATGAACCCATTCCCCACCAAAGGAACGGTGGGAATGGGGATGGACACGGCAACAATCAAGGAGGTGGTGGCAATGGAAACCATCACCGTCCTAACCACCCGCCTAGAGCTAGGCATATTGTTGGAGAAGGTGATGCGGCAAATGCACACCAAAACCGTCAAGGGATCCAACCACCTCCGGTTGAAAACAACAACTTTGAGGTCAAACACGGGCTAATCAACATGGTTTAAGCTAACAAGTTACATGGGTTGTCAATGGAGGATCCTCTAGATCACATTGACCAATTTGACCGGATATGTGGTCTCACCAAGATCAATGGAGTATCCGAAGATGGTTTCAAGCTTCGTCTCTTCTCGTTCTCTTTGGTTGACAAGGCTCACCAATGGGAGAAAAGCTTGCCTCAAGGATCTATTACTTCATGGGATGATTGCAAAAGGGCCTTTCTAGCCAAATTTTTCTCACCGGCTAGAACCGCCAAACTTCGCAATGAGATTTCAAGCTTCACACAACGGTCTATTGAGTCTTCCAACGAGGCTTGTGAGAGATTTAGAGGCTACACTTCTCAATGCCCACATCATGGCTTCTCCAACGCCTCACTTCTTAGTACTCTCTACCTAGGCGCTTTACCTAAGATTCGAATGCTACTTGATACGTCATCGAATGGTAATTTCCTAGTTAAGGACGTGGAGGATGCAATGGAGTTGGTAGAAAACTTGGCTCAAAGTGATGGCACCTATGGCGATGATTATGACCGTGCCACAAGGAGAACGAGTGACTTTGATGAGAACAAGAGAGCCAAGGACATGAAAGCCTTGAATGAGAAGTTGGATAAACAAGCCGCCATGATAGATAAGCTTCTTGTGGTTTCAAAAGAGTCTCAAAAGGCGGTCCATTTCATTGGTGACTACGAGAACAATCAAGCTTGTTATCAAGAGGACGCCGTGGAAACACAAGAGGAAGTTAACTACGTGGGGAACCAAGGTAACTTCCAAAGACAAGGGTTCAACCAAACCTATAAGAATCCACAAGACCAACTCTACCCTCAACAATATACTCAAGCTCAAGGAGTTCCACAACAACAGTTCCAATCTCAAGGTCAACCTCCTAACTTCGACCAACTAGGGTATATCCCAAGGAACCAATTCCAAAGAAACCAAAGTGGATTCCAACCAAAAGCCCCACCCGGTTTTCAAGGTTAACAACAAGGGTTTGTGCCCCAAAGTCAAGCACTTACGTCTAAACCGCAAGAGCTTGACTTGTCCTCCATGTTCCAACAACTAATCAAGGGCCAAACGGAAACCACTAACAAGGTCATTTGCTCTTACAATGATCTTAATAGCAAGTTTGAGGCATTGAGCTCAAAGGTGCAACTAATGGAGCAAAGGAATGCCGCATCTACCTCAAATCATCCTCAAAGCTCTTCAAATGGGAAATCAATACTAACCTCTAAAGAGTCTTGCAACAGCTTTTCCACTCTTCAGGAGCAAGATCACATAATTAAGGAGTTCCTCGGGTTAGTCTCTAGCCTCAATGAGGATATTGAACAACAAGGTGGGGAGGTGACCTTTGGCCATGAGACTGATATGGTATTGGTTGAAGAGACGTATAACAAAGTTGAGGAGTCCATTAAGGACGTGGCTAGAGTGAAAAACGTAGATATACTTGTTGGGAAAAAAAGAGAGCCCATTCGCACTTCACCTCCCCCATATGAGCCTCCACTTCCATTTTCCGGTCGTTTCCTCAACAAGGCACAAAAGAAAGTACCTCCAAGCACAACAAGGATCGAACCTAAGACTCTCCCAAAGCCTGGAAACCCCGGGAAATTCTCAATATCTTGCACCCTTGGAAGTTTGGAAGTTGATGATGCTTTGTGTGACTCGGGCTCAACCGTGAATGTCATGACCTTGGAGATGGCCAAAAGTCTGGGGATAAATAAGTTGAACGATTATCCCTCCACCATCACATTTGGAGACTCTTCCAAAAAGAAACCTCTTGGCATGGTTGAAGACTATGCTCTAAAGATTGGAAAGTGTCTTGTACCGACATACTTCATAGTAATGGAGATGGCACCAAACATAAAGCTCCCTCTACTCCTCGGGACTCCATTCCTCAACACAACCGGTGCAAGCTTGGACTTCATAAACAAGAGGGTTGTTCTTAA
>PKML01043687.1:0-11853 GCA_002933935.1 Eutrema yunnanense | reverse complement strand
CGTCCCTGGTTCCAACTCGATCGTGAAAGGATCCGACCTAGATGGTGGCAACCCCTGCAACGACTGGAACACATCTTGGAACTCACGAACCACGCGAATATCCTGAACCCTAGCCTCTCTGACGGCCTCTGGTAAAGAAATAGTAGCCAAATACGCCTCGCAACCCCTCTCGATTAGACGCTCCGCGTGCACAACCGAGATCACGAGACTCCCGGAAGTCGGTCTCACACCCTGATACACCAACTTCCCTTTCCCTTGGTCGAACTCGACTCGCCCTCGGTGACAGTCCAGATGCGCTCTGAACTTCCTGAGCCAATCCATGCCCAAGATGACATCGTACAGCTCCACGGAGCAGATAATCAAATCAGCAGGCATGGACTCTCCTGCTACCTGAACATCCAAGTCTCGCACCCGACCGTGAATTCTCAGGAGCTTCCCTCCGGCAACCTCCATGAAACCCAAACTCACGCCGGGCTCGCTTCGAAGATTAGCCTTCTCGGCCAACTCCGGGGAAACGAAGCAATGTGATGCTCCCGTGTCAAACAAGACATGACACTCTACACCTCCAACACACAAGGTCCCTGCACATATACATGTGCCGAGAACCTTAACACCCCGACAAGCACGACATTCCCCAAACACAGAATTAAACTTAGATGAGTCAAAGAAAATACCTGTGATCGGCCTGGAACTCGGCTCTCCGGACTCGGTGATGGAGTACACTCGAGGCGCTGATGCCACCTGCCTGATGGGCTGCACCACCGTGGTCTCACTCTGCCGCAACTGGGGACACTGAGGCCTGATGTGACCCGCCTCCTTGCAGTGATAGCGCACTCGAGAATCCACTCGCACTCCGCCCTTCTGAGGACAGCTCGCCACTCGGTGATCCATGATCCCACATCCAAAGTAACCCGGACCACCCTGACTACCTCTCGAAGCGCTCTCCCGCTTCCGCTTCTGTCCTTGCATCGGCTTACCGCCTCTGCTCGGACCGGACTGCTGCTGCACAGATCTCGCCTGAAAACTCGGTGTAACCGCTACCACCTCGTCCTTCAGACCCTCCTCAAGCAAAGCTGCAGTTTCAACCAACTCATCAACCGTGCAAAAAGCCCTCACCATGCAACGGTTCCTCAAGTCAACCCGAACTCAAGATCGACCTCCCTTTCACGCCAAAACCAAGGTCTTCCAACCTCTCCTTCGAGCTTCTCTCCAAGCTCGAATCCTCTTGATCTCGCAAGATCCAAGCTTCCCCAAGCTTTTCTTTCCCTCTCTCGCTCTCTCTCTCTCTCTCTCTCTCTCTCTCTCTCTCACGACCAATTCTATTTTCTCAAAAGAATGGTTTTTACACGCGCAAGAAGAGAAGAGGAAGAAGATAAAAAGGAGAAAACCCCGACTGGTGTCGATCGATACAGGCCAATATCGATCGATACCAGTCCCAGAACAACCCGAATTAATTATTTTTCTCCAATAATCAATTCTTCCGGAACGCGGGCGTTACAAAAGAGAAGGTATAACTATGGATAACTAATATTACTGAAAGAGTTTTTTGTATTGTTTTGGCAGGATACAATGAGCAACAACGTCAGCATACATTTTAAATGCGAATATCATATGTATAGTTTAATGTTGAAGACATCAGTGGGGGAGATAACTCTGTCGATGATAGAAAATAGAATATACAAGAAGATTGCGTTAGATGAAAGTAAGGTTAAATTGCAATTGAGCTACATTCCACTGTTGGTTGGAGTTGAGGAACAGTTGACTTAATAATTTTAAACTGTAGATATGCAAAAGACAAATCAGGCCAACACCTAGATATAAGCAAATAAAACTAAATCCAAAATTACAAAGAAACTGTAGATAACCCGAATTACTTAATATTGAATCACAAGCCAACAAATACAGATTAAATGTGTCTTTGGATTATCAATACTAGAGCAGCCAGACACTTGATTTTGATCTAAAGTTGTATAGGGAAATAATGCCAAGACATTTTTTTTTTTTGGTCAATTCTGATTTCATTTAGTTTTGGGAGTTCCTTTCGGAACAGAGTTTCGACAAAGCGTCTTTCGCTAAACGGTCGGCTAAACAGTTGCCAATGCGAGAAATAAAGGAGAACGATAAGGAAGAGAAGAGGAGTACAAGGTTTCTAATATCATGTAAGATACCTGCAATCTCATTCAAATCCGAACCCCCAAGAAGGGTTTTGATGAGGACTTCCGAGTCCGAGTAAACTTTCAGGTCATAGACCTTTAAAGAGAGAGCATGCTGGAGGGCTGCACGCATCGCTAAGGCTTCCGCCATCAGGGCTGAGGAGATGTAGTAACTAGTTTCTGATCCATGGAGAAAGGTTTCGTCTCTCGAGTTTTTTATAATCCATCCCATACCTCCACTTCTATTCTCTGCATTCCAAGCTCCATCGCTATAGCATCTTGGGAGATCTTCACGAGGAGGAAAATGAAGAGCTTGGGGCCTCCTACTGATCGACTCAGTCTTCTCATTTGCTGATTGCCAAGACATTCAAATGCATCTTTATAAGCTAAAAACGGAACCCAAATTCCATGAATCTATGTTCTGTCATTGAAACACAATAACCTAGGAATTGCATTCAGTTTACTGAGTATTGACGCAAAACACATTTCATACTAAGGAAATTGCCCCAGAGATAATCAGAGAAGTCCATGATTTGACTAAGAAGCATGATACTTTCTTCAATGTCTCTTAGTCGATCATAGCAAATATTGTTAATCGACCGCCCAATCAGAGATTTGATTATTCCAATCGCAAATAACCTGATGCAGGATAATTTTATGATTCAGATATAATCGCGAGAATATCAGAAGATGACCTTATCTGATACAAATCGATCCAAATCTTACATGGCACAAAATCAGAAAGTAGATATTAGCAGTAGAAACACGAGGATCGACAGAGACTGACTTGCCGTAATTCAAAACACACACCTTTGATTTTTGATCACATCTCCTTCGAGCGATTATCGAGTCTTAGGGTTTTCGAGTTCAGAGCCGACGATTTAATAAAGAGTAATGGGCATTCATCCTCTCGTATACCACTATGGAAAAAATTAATCTCTTATTGCCTTCATAATTGTGCCTAGGGACATCACCCAATTTACCCTTGAAAAAAAAACTAATCTCCTATCTTCCTCATTAATCTCTATATCCCTATTTTTATTCATTTGTGCATTAAAAATAAAAAAATAAAAGAAAACACTCCGACCCGATCCATTCTCGATTGCATCCGACCGACCGATCCCGACCCAGCCGGAAATCGAGATATTTACCCGTTTTATTTTGTAATTTCAATATATTTGTTAAAAATCAAAAAGAAAAAAAAAAACAATCGCGACAATCGGGGGTCTTGACCATCGAAACTTCCCCGACGCCGATCTGTTTCTTCGCCGCCGCCTGCATCGACCACTCCATTGCCGCCGTTCTTCGTCTCCGTCGAGGTGTAGCTTGAAAATCCAGGTATGTTCTTCTTCAAAGTAAGAATTGTTGGGCTGCATTCCCGGATATGGTGGTGCAAATTGAGGGATTGAATTCGATTTGATTATTTTAATACTCACATTGGGTGTTTTAGCATGGTTTCGGGGTCGATTAGGACTTTAATTTGGTAACAAATGGATTTCAATGATTGAATCGTATTGAATCGTAGTGAATTGTAAGTAGATTAGAACCCCGAAGCAATCCAGTTATTTGCCATAAGAGAACTAGGTAAAACTAGTATTAGTGATAAATTTAGTATAACTAGTCAAACTAATATTACTTAAAATCATGATTTATTGAGTAAAATTTGGTGCAACTGGTAATACTGAGTAAAGAGAAGGTATAACTGTGGATAACTAGTATTATTAAAAGTGTTTTTTGTATTGTTTTGGCAGGATACAATGAGCAACAACGTCAACATACATTTTAAATGCGAAGATCGTATGTATAGTTTAATGTTTAAGACATCAGTGGAGGAGATAACTCTGTCGATGATAGAAGCTAGGATATACAAGAAGCTTGCATTAGATGAAAGTAAGGTTAAATTGCAATTGAGCTACATTCCACTGTTGGTTGGAGTTGAGGAACAGTTGACTATTTCTGATGATGAGGATTTGTGTGTTTTTCTGACGTCCACTGATAAAGAGAACCGTAGATGTATTTTGTATGTGAAGGTCATGACTATTTCGGAACTGCCCGAGCAAGTATCGAGAGCAAACAATAGGAATGATGATGAAATTGGTTCTAATGCGATTACTCTGTACGTAGCCAACGATCAAGCAAAACAACAACATGAGGCGATAGAGGATGATGATGATACATCACGTGATGAATGTGTGGATAGATCGGATATGCGTCATGAATATATTGAGCATCCCCTTGCTGTAGAATCTGGTCAGTTTAGAGTGGCATGG
This sequence comes from Eutrema yunnanense, assembly GCA_002933935.1. Taxonomy (NCBI): domain Eukaryota; kingdom Viridiplantae; phylum Streptophyta; class Magnoliopsida; order Brassicales; family Brassicaceae; genus Eutrema; species Eutrema yunnanense. Next base: position 7,430 of record PKML01043687.1, on the reverse strand, counting down.
GAAGACGGTTTGGGTGTAAGTCAGCATGAAGAATTTTCAAATAAGAAGGCATTGCAAGGGTTCGTGGATAGAGCCGCTTTTGAAAACGCATTTGGTTGTGCTATAAAATGGTCGGATAGTGGTAAAATGTTCTCAAGAAAAGTGTAAATGGGGTTTACGAGCTGCACGAATTCAAAAAACAGATATTTTCTCGATTAGAACACACACGAAGATGCATACATGCTCTCGGGCTAGTCAAAGTACCAGTAACTCTAAGAGGAAAGGCAATCCACGATTAGCTGCATGTCTTTTGCATGAAGATTATCCAGGACAAATGAAAACTACAAGTCTTAAAGTTATCATGGAGCGCGTTAAGACAAAGTTCGGTGTGAAGATATCATACTCCACAGCGTTGAGAGGGAAATATCTAGATGCTAGTGATTTACGTGGTAATCCGGAAGAAATCTACAAGATGTTGTATTGTTATTTGTACATGTTAGAGGAGGTCAATCCTCGTACAATAACAAGTGTGAAATTGGATGAGAAGGGAAAATTCAAGTACTTATTCATAGTTTTGGGAGATAGCATTGAAGGATTTCAAGTCATGAGAAAGATGATAATTATGGATGCAACTTTGGAGTGAAAATCTAAAACATCGAAAAGTTATGAAAAACATTGAAAACGGAGGGAAAACACCTGCATAAGTTATTAAAACGATCCATAAAAATTGCCAAAATTCGAGTGTTATCAGTTTCCTTGCATTTCTTGTTCATATGGAGGTTCCTAGGTTGCATTTAGGTCTTAGTGAGTTTTGCATCACTTTGGAGTGTTTTCCTAGGGACTTTGGAGAGATTTGGATCTATGGACCTTGGCATGATCGATTTTCATGCAAGGAAAGGACATTAGAAGAAATGGAGAGTTAGAGACGACCACACCGACCGGTGTTAGCTCGGTGTTCATGAACCGGTGTAAGGCCAGAGGCAAGCACCGACCAGTCCTTGAGAATCACACCGACCAAACACCAACCGGTGACCAAGCTCCAGCACATAATACCGGCCCACATCTGATCGGTGTCCACAAGCCGGTGTAAGGCCAGAAGCGAGCACCGGCTGGCCCCTCAAAATCACACCGAGTGGAATCCAGTCAAGGTCCCTACTTCACCAAGCAGCACCAGCCTATATCCAACCGGTGCCATCAGGTCGGTATTGAGACAGTGGTGAGTACTGACCAATGAACGCCTTTCACACCGCCCAGACGTGACACGGTGCCCATTTCTAGACAAGCACACCCGAGCCATCTTCAACCGGTGCTATTGGCTCGGTGTTGGACCAGAAGCAAGCACCGACCCATGGCCTCCAAGCACACAGAGTGGGATCAAGTCGGTGCAACCCTCTACAAACAAAATCCGACCAAGTCACTATCCGGTTTGTCCCGGGTTGACACGGTCGCCCATTTTTTACTATAAGGCAAAAAGACCTAATTAATGAACCATCTTGTTTTCTCTTTGAAAAAACAATTCCTTTTTGAGAAACAAGAGCTTTGTAAGAGATCTTTCTCTTTTAATGCAAGTTTGAATTTGTTTTTCTCCTTAATCTTTTCATTTCTAATCTTTAATCATGAGTCTTAACAACTTTCTCATGGATTTTGTTGGGATCTCTTTGATTTGATTGATCTTATGGTTGATTTCTGATGTCTAGGTTATAGATCACTACAAGAATAATTGTTTATTGCCACATATAATTTTGTGGCAAACACATAAAATCCGTGGCAATATAAGCATTTGCCACGAATTTCCACAAAATTAATTTGTGGCTATAGGGTCGTTACAAACAGAATTTTGTGACAATTTCTGGCATTTTTGCCACGAAATGCAACGACGAAATTCTCTGGTAAATTAGCCATGAGTTATGCGTAAACCAATTCTGGCAAATTGGCCACAAATTGATACAAAATAATCGTGACAAATTGTAATAAATTATCACAACATCATTTCTGGCAAATTTGACAAAAATTGCCACAACATTTTTTCTAACTAATCCGTGGCTTCTGAGGAAAAAAATATTAAAAAAATAATATTAACAAAAATAATATACAATTATTAATAATAACCAGATTGATTTATATAAATAAAAAAACAAAATCACGCTCTCCGACAAAAAAACAAAATAAAAAAATTCACGATCTTCTTCTCCCTCGCTGACTCTCTGCTCGGCGTTCGTCTTCTCCGTTCCCGAGGCGAATCTCCGCCACGGTGGCGCTGCCGATGAATTCGCCTCTCAACCTCTTCTTCTCCGCCGTCTTCCGCATCAGCCTCGTCCGCAAGTGGAGTTAAGATCCGCAACTGCTTCAACGATGGAGCAATACTTGGGAATAGATGAACTTATGGCATTGACATTGACACTCTTCTGGTGGAAATTTTGAATGTCTTCTAAAAGCAAAGCTGTGTAAGATGGTAATGATGATGCTGCTGCTACCGCATTGTTATTGTTGTTGTCGATATTGTTCGAGAGCAATGCTTCTGGTCTGAAATCGAAATCACGGGATTTCCTCAATGATATGATGCGACTCACAATTTGAGGCTTAGGCAATTCAGTTCCAGACGACAACACTAACTTACACTCTTCCACTGCCTCTTGTTGCTCTTTGGTGACACGAATCGGGCTTACGCTTTTGCGGATAGGAGCTTGAGTACCGGTTTTGGCATTCATCCCAGGATTCAACTTCTGAAACAGAAACATTGTAAACATTCACTTCAACAAATTCATAATACTTGATTGGATTCAAACTTCTGCAACATAAACATTAGAAACATTCATTCAAACAATACCAAACACTTGGATTCGATTACGGTCTAGTAAGAATTCATACCTGAGCCACCAAATTTGCAAATTCTTTAATCAATCCCTGACTTTCATTTTCTCTGTTCATCATCTCGGAGACCAAATTTGCAGAATCAGGGTTTGTCTCCGATCTTCTTCCCGGAGATCTGATTACTCTTCTACTACCACTTCCTCTCTCCCTACTTCCCGATCGATAACTCTTCGAATCCTCCCTCTCTCTGCTAGACATGACCAAAATGGAACCGTAACCGTATTTCGGACCGTAACCGTACCGTTTTCAAACCGTAACCAGACCGTAACCGTGTCAGACGGTTAAAAACCGTAACCGTTAACCGTAAAAATATATTAGTTATGGTTAAAAAAATTATTAACCGTAACCGTTAATTAACCGTAACCGTATCAAAACCGTTGGTTAACTGCAAGGTTAAACCGTAAATTTTTAACCGTAACCGTTTTAAAAATAAAATTATATATACTAATAATTATAATTAGTTCTGTAAAATTAAAAATTCAAAGAAAATTATTTATAATCAATTTACCAATAGCAAATGCAAATCTAACAAATAAAAATATTAATTAAAATATTTTCTATGATTTCTCTTAATACTCATTTCATGTAACTATTTTTTAATGGTTTAAGATATTAGATATATGTTTGTCGACTATAACAAAATTTGGGAGGCAAACAAAAAATTTAAAATTTACAGTTCACATATACAAAAAAAACCAAAAATAAATAGAGCTAAATCTCATAATGGAGCTAAATAAAAAACTGTAAACATAATGGTCATCGTCATTCGTCAAAATAGATAATTTTTTTTTATTATTATTCTAGTTTATAAAATTTATAATTATTTAATTATAAATAATGACATTAACCATTTATTGTCATCAGGTAACCGTAACCGTATCTAACCATAACCGTATTAACCGGACTCGTATTTAACCGTAACCGTTTTAACCGTATATTAAACGGTTAAGGTTAAGGTTAAAAAAAATTTTAACCGTAACCGGTGGTTAAATAACCTTAACCGCATTAACCGTAACCGTGGTCATGGTTACTCTCTGCTCGGCGTTCGTATTCTCCGTTCCCGAGGCGAATCTCCGCTACCGTGACGCTGCCGATGAATTCGCCGCTCAGTCTCTTCTTCTACGCCGTTTTCTGCATCAGCCTCGTCCGCGTCACCGTCGCGACTCCTCGCGGCGGCGGAGTTGCTCCGGCTCAGTCTCCCGCACTGAATCAATATAGCATCCACATCCACTGGATTCTGATTCGAGCCGGTTGATTTCTCATCGGAAACCGTAGAATCCTCCGGATCTGTCGTCTTGGATCGGAACAATTGCTGCAAAGCCACTATTTCTGAAAATTTATTCCCATATGCCACTTTTTTTTATTTTTTATAAACAATTAATTTTAAAACAAAAATGAAGGAAAAACCGAAAACCCCAAATCAAAACTAGAAAATTACAGATCCAACCACTTGGATCCGTTAAAATACCCACCCAGACCCAACAATCCAGAATCAAACCCAAATTTAGTTAATTTAAATTTGAAAAAAAAAAATAAAACCCAAAAAAACCTCCCACTTCCCCATGCTTCCCCGCGACGAGACCATCGGTCTTCCCTGAGGAAAGTTCTGATCGATTCCGACCTTCGACCACGAAATCCGACAAGAGCTTAACCACTCCGGTTCCCTACATCACCGCGACTCTGATCGATTCATTCCGACCTCGCGTTCTGGTCTTCGATTTCGTCTGTAGATTTCGTCGATTGCCAAGAAATCCCGAGCCCTCCCTCAAAAATCCCGAGCCCTCCCTCAGACCGACGCGATTCTTCATATTCTTCCTCTCAGACTACGCAATAGGTAACGGAATCAAAGCTAGTTTCGATGCCTTAGTTTTCGATTTTCGATGAGCGCCATTATGCCTAACTTCTCTCCTTTCGGTTTTGATATGAAATTGTTCTCGAATTAGTTTGGATTATTCACAAATGGTATGTGGATGTGTTGTCTAACTTATATCTAGTTTTGGTTGTTTTAGCAATGGATTGTCATGAAACCAATCCGAAAGTGACAGTTAATGAAGGAGAAGAAGAAGAAGTTACTAAAGAGATTTTAGTTGAAGAAAACGTGGATGGAAGGAGAGAAGAGGAAGAAAACGTTGATGAAAGGGAAGAAACAGTTGCTGACGACGAAGAAAACGTAGAAGAAAACGTTGCTGAAAACGTTGAAGAAAACATTGCTATCGCAGGGGAAGACAATGTTGTGGAGGAAGAAGAGGAAAAAGAGGTAACTGGAACATCTTAGGTTTGAAATTGTGATGTAGGGACATCTCTGGCTAACTGGAACATCTTAGGTTTGAAAGTGTGATGTAGGGACAAATGTGTCTAACTAAAACATCTTACGTTTGAAACTGTGATGTTAGAACAACTTTGGCTAACTGGAACATCGAAACTGTGATGTAGGGACAACTCTGGCTAACTGGAACATCTTAGGTATGAAATTGTGATGTAGGGACATCTATGGCTAACTGGAACATCTTAGTTCAATAGTGATGTAGGGACAACTCTGGCTAACTGGAACATCTGAGTTCGACTGTGGATAAGTGATAGTAATATGTGTTTTATTTTTATTTGCAGGACTACGATAGTGATTCAAATGAAGATGATGATGATGAGAGCCAACCACTGCCGCCGGAGAAGATGTTTTTTGGTCCAAGCGAGTACAGCAAGACTTGCAAGGTCGGAAGTAGGTGTAAGCTGAAATCGACGGTGGAGTACATTGAGGATGGTCTTGATGAAGAGTTGGAATGGTTTCGAAATCATTCTCAATTCAAGCATCTGTTCCACATGCCTAAGGAGGCAAACCACATGCTTCAAGGCATGTGGATGCTTCTCCTTCGGACAGCATCTACGGAGAAGGAGAGAGAAGCGTGGTTTGTGGTGAACGGAGTGCCTATCAGGTACTCTTTGAGAGAGCACGCCCTCCTTACTGGATTGGACTGCCACGATTACCCCGACAACTATAAGGCGTTGGGGGATTTGGAGTTTGCTGAGCGGATGTTTGGTAAGGACCTGAAGGTAACAATCAAAGATGTGGAGGAGAAGCTTGAGGAACTTAAGAAGAAGACCGAAGGAGTGAAGAAGAAGACCTCAACAGTGAGGAAGACCTTGGGAGACAGGTTGAAGCTCACTATCTTGTATTTCTTATGCAAGGTAGTGAAAGCCAAGTCTAAGGTTGATGGTAACATAGATTCGAGGCTGCTGAGTGTTGTTGATGATGTCCACGCTTGTGAGACATTTCCTTGGGGTCGGTTTACATTCGACGAAACCATGAAAGAGATCCGACGCTTTGTGAAAAGCTTCAAAGGCGTCGTGAAACCAAAACAGCAAGCGGCGTTTGGTGGCTTTGTTCTTCCTCTCGAGGTTAATATTTAAAAGTAATTTATGATTTTAAATATTAGTTTAAAGATTTTAACAGTGAGATAATATAACGATATGTGTAGATGAAGAAAGGGTTGGAGAGTTTCTCACGTACCTGGGCATGTACCTGCACAGTCTGGAGTAGCCTTGGAGAGGAAGATGAAGAAATGGATGGAAAAAGCGATGGAGAAAGGGTTTGAGAATATCACGGAGAAAATAACAGAGAAGGCTATGGACTTGGAGAAAGCGATGGATGCGAGACTGAAAGAGCTTGAGAATTTTGTCTCAACACATCGAGAGAGTCGATCTTATGAGACTCCATCCTATCAGCCAACTCGACCAATCATCGAGGAGACAAGTGAGTGTGGAGCTTATGAGACTCCATATGCAGCTGGTGTGGTTCTTTTCAGTGGAGTCCCTGACCCATCTCCACCAATCATCGAGGATATAAGTGAGTTTTTTTTGTTTGCGGTTTTGGGTTTGGTTATTTCCTTGTTGTGTTTAACTTTGTTTATTTTTTTATGCAGCTGAGGAGGCTCATAAAGAGAAGAAAGGAAAAGGAAAGAAAGACAATAAGAAGAGGAAGGCGAAGGATCCCAGTGTCACTCCAATACCAACCGGAGTGAAGAGAAGAAGGGGAGAGTCTGACTATCTAAGGCCACCGTGGGTTGATGAGAAGGAGCCTGAGCAGGAGCCTGAGAAGGAGCCTGAGCAGGAGCCTGAGAAGGAGCCTGACCAGGAGCCTGAGAAGGAGCCTGAGAAGAAGCCTGCGAAGAAGCCTGCTGCGAAGAAGCCTGCTGCGAAGAAGACTGGGAAGAAGTAGGGGTTTGTAGTAGTTTGGTTCTTTGGTTATGAACTGTTTGGGCGGAAACAACTGGTTTATATATGTTTTTATGTATTTCAGTTTTTGGAACAACTGGTTTATTTAGGTTCAACTTATTTAAGTTCTTTCGGAACAACTGGTTTATATATGTTTTTATGTATTTCAGTTTTTGGAACAACTGGTTTATATAGGTTCTACTTATTTAAGTTCCTTCGGAACAACTAGTTTATATAGGTTCAACTTATTTAAGTTCCTTCGGAACAACTGGTTTATATAGGTTCAACTTATTTAAATTCTTTCGGAACAACTGGTTTATATAGGTTCAACTGAATTGAGTTTTTTGGAACAACTGGTTTATATAGGTTTA
>PKML01043686.1:387183-398792 GCA_002933935.1 Eutrema yunnanense | reverse complement strand
ATTTTTTTTTTTTTTTTTGGTCAGCTTACGAATACTTTATTTTGTTGAAACTTAAAAATATCCTTATTAATTTAAAACTCGAATCCAAACCAAAACAAAAGTTCTATTTAAGCATCTATGTTTTTATTTATTTATTCTTATTTAGAAACCAAAAACTTTTAAAACCGAGAAAACAAAATGAAAAAACCCAAATTGAAATCCTGACTGAATAATAATAATCATAATAAAAATTCTAAAAATCCTCGCCACGTCGTGATCCCGGATAGTCAGTTCGATAACGAGGGGATCATTATGCAGTTTGTCGATGCTGACAGTTTCCTCTTCGGCGAAAAAGATTGTGACGTTCGGAAAGTTAGCTGGTTCGGATCAGTTGACGCTAGTTTCGGCTCGGTGCTGAAAAACTTTGATTGATAACACCTTGTTGGCGCAATACCGTGATCCTCTCATTATCATGTTTATCCTTCTCCGAGGTGCTGGTGGTGCCTCTTCCTCGCTCTTCGACCTCGCTTCGGGATGTCTCCTTGATTTTGTTCCACCAGGGTATCACGGTTCGGCTTGTTCTGGTTGTCATCTTCTCGTTCGAAATCTTTGAGAGTCACCGTATTCCCGAGCTCCCCTGCCATGAACTTAGCTTCCAGTTTCCCCCCAAGCCTGGACAGTTGGCTGTGATATGCCCGTAGCATTGATGATGCTCGCAGTAGGCCATCTCGTCGAAGTTTCTGGAGTTCTTCGTCCATGTATTCCACGACGCCTTGCCTCGTTCAGTTATCACTTGGTAGTTGTGAGCACCTTGGAACTTCGGTCCCTCATGATGTACGAATCCTCCACTTTGGGTGTTTCTCCGAGGGTTCTACGAGATTGGGGCTGAGGCGACGTTTCGATTTGATGGCTTAGTTGGTTCGTACCTTTCTTCAAAGATTTTTATCTCTTCTTCATCGACGAAGAAATCCAGCCCGATGTAACGCGTCCTGAATGGTGTGAGGGGTGTTCAACGCGATTTCCCTTCGGAAATCTGACTTGTACTACATTGCCTTTTTTAGCGCTATGAGTGCGGCTCGGTCACTCACTCCTTCCAACTTTGATACCTCCGTCTTGAACCTTCCCATGAAACTCCAAAGTGACTCTGTTGGTGCTTGTACCATGGTCCACAGATCGGCGTCGGAGGTTTCTCGCTCCATGAATACGGAGTATTGTTTCAGGAACTCGGAGGATAGTTGCTGGAAATTGTCAATCAAGTTTCTCTCCAATCTCGAGAACCAGTCGAGTGCGACTCCCTTTAGCACGAACAGAAGACACAATCCAGCGTCTTTCTCGTTGTTCTTGAGTCTAGATCGTCCCATTGCTATTCAGAAGGCAATGATATGGGCCTTCGGGTCGGTTGTTCCGTCATAAAATGGGATCCTTAATTTTCCGGAATCGGATACGATTGACTTGGTAATCCGAACTTTGAAGGGTGTTCTCTGTGTTTCCTCTAGCATTCGATCGATTTCAGGTGCCGCGCTGATTGCATGATGTACCTTTGAACGTATTATCTCGACATTGTTCTGGGCTAAAGAGGCTTTGATTTCGTTTAATTCCATTACTTGGGCTCGGCTCGTTTCCATCGGTTCACGCTGGTTTTGGATTGATCTTCTCGTCTCTTCAGCACGTCGTATTTGCTCTGCCCATAGTAGATTTTCTTCTTCCTCTGTTAGGTCGTTACCATGAGTTACATCTCGTCTGGTGTTTGTGGTTAATCATGAATACGGCTCCCCTGGCAAGAACAGAGCGATACCATCGCATGAAGAATTGTGTTACCACGGTTATCAATGGCCCACTACAAGAAAAGTTGCCTATTGCCAGAGTTTTGCCACAAACTTTTCGTGGTAGTTATTTTTTACCACAAATTTACCACGAAAAACGATTTTTAAAATTCTGTTGCGTTTTGTGGCAAATACGTGTCAAATTTGCCACGTAGACAAATATCGTGGTATTCCGTGGCAAAGTTTGCCACAAATTGCCACAAAACGTTCGTGTCAATATTTGCCACAAATTAGTAGAATTTGTTTCCTGTCAAATTTGCCACGACACAATAAATGTGACAATTTATGGCAAATTTGCCACGAAATTATGGATTTACCACAAATTTAATGAGATAACCACGAATTTGCCACAAATATATTCGTGGCTTTATGAAAATATAAACCCTAAACTCTAAACCCCAAACACAAACCCTAACCATTATCATAAACTCTAAATATTAAATTGTAAATTAGATCTTACACATAAACATCAAATATTATACAAAAAATCTAATATTTCTAAAAATTTCAAATATAGTCATTTTATAAATCATAAATTCTAAACCCCAACCACAAACCCTAAACCCCTAACCCTTAATCATAAACTTTAAATCTTAAATTGTGAACTAGATCTAACACATAAATATCAAATAATATACAAAAAATCCAACACTTACAAATTTTTTTAAATATAATCATCTTATAAATCATAAATTCTAAACCCCAAACACAAACCCTTAACCCTAAACCCTAAACCTCTAACCATTAATCATAAACTCTAAATCTTAAATTGTAAACTAGATCTTACACATAAATATCAAATAATATATAAAAATTCAACACTTACCCATAATCATAAACTGTAAACTCTTACACATAAACTCAAACATTTCATCTTCTCTAAAATTTTTCTCAAAGATTTTTTTATTAGATTTCTTTTGTAAGAAAAATGTTTCGAAAAATATTTAGTTTGTTATTGATTTTAAGTTTAATTGTAATTTTTGTTTATATTTATGACATTTACGTCGGATAATTTATTCCAAAAGAACTTGCCATAAATATTATTATGATCCTTTATGCGCTATTTTTCTTTGTAATGGTTTTAAATATTCTTGTAAATTATTTCTAAAAAAATAAAATAAAACTATGTTTCTAATAATATTACTTTTATAACAAGTTATGATATTACTAATAATCTACATCAAAATGCAAAAAAAAAAGATACTTGATTCTCATTGGTTACTTAATAATCACAAGGATTGAGGTCATCAACCATTGGATTGGGTGTAATCCAACAGACAAGGATCGAAGTTGTTTTATTATTATTTTATTTTTTTAATTGTGATTATATTTTTCTCTCTCCTTAGCACGATTATTCTTCATCTTAGTTCTCTTTCTTCTTCTTCTTCTTGTTTCTTCTTCTACTTCCTTCTCGTCCTTTTTTTTATTGAGTTTACTAACTCTTTTTCTTTTTTTTTCCCAGATCCAGCTGCTGTCAACGGAGGAGGAGGAGACGAGAACACGACGGCGCCGGCGAGGACAGTGCCGATGCGCCGCTCCAACGGGTTCGTGCCTCGCGTCGACGGTGGTTCGTGGTGGTTGCTTCCCGGCGGACTAAGCCAGACGGAAGAACTCGCGAGTCAGGCTGAGCTTGGGATGCAGGCGGAGGAGCTGATCTTGGCCATGGAGGGTGATCGGCGCCGGCGATGGAGTTGAAGATCGAAGATCTTTTTGTTTTTTTTCATTTTTTTTTCATTTTTTTTTCCAAGCGACCCTTGAAAATTTTATTTTTGTTTTGTTTTCATTATTTTTTATTTTTTTTATATATAAATCGATTTGTTTATTATTAATAATAATATATTATTTTGGTTAATATTTTTTTTTAATAATTTTTTTTTTAAAACCCACGAATTTGCCAGAAACAATATTGTGGCGATTCTTGTCAAATTTGCCAGAAATAATGTTGTTATAATTCCTTACAATTTGCCACAATTATTTTGTATCAATTTGTGGCTAATTTGCCAGAATATTTTTTTGGATAATTTGTGGCCAATTTACCAGAGAATATTGTCATGGCATTTCGTGGCAAAAATACCAGAAATTGCCACAAATTTCTGTTTGTAACTATCCTATAGCCACAAATTAATTTCGTGGCAATTTGTGGCGAATGCCTATATTGCCACGGATTATAGGTGTTTGCCACAAAATTATTTGTGGCAATAGACAATTATTCTTGTAGTGGCCACGTTCACATTTTCCATTCTCTCTATTCAAAACATTGAGACTGTTAGTATATATCGTTTATAGAAAAAATAAAATGTAAATGGCTTACGTAAATGTTGATCGAACTTCATTGACTGATTGTTCCTCGCAGCAGTGATCAAATCAATAAAAGCTGGGAATACATTCTGGTCCGTGAACTCAACTTCGTAATCGGCCATTTTTGGTATATGTAAACTGTAAGCTAGTTACACACAATGAAATGGTATATATAGAATTCCAGTCCTATTTACTGTGGGTGTAGTGGATAATAGTAAAAACTAGAGCTGCAATTAGAAATTGGTCACAGTAACTTCTATACATACATTGGATAAAAATTGGTCCCAAATAATTTACATATTTTTATCCAGTGCATCTATAAAACTAAATTGCTTATACTACATGAGCGTTGATCCGAATAACATTGTTATTACATTAATATAAGGTGTACATGATGACGCAAATGTTTTTTTTAACAACTATGTATACACATCTATGCGCAGCTTGGGCATATTGCCTAGGGATACTTACGTTTGCATGCATGTACGGCTAGCGAAAATTAGGTTTTTACAAAAAAAAATTCATATTAATACTAAATATATATAAATAATTTAGGCAAAGAAAAATAACAAATTAATCATCAAAAAAGTTTTGATTAACTCTATAAATCGAAGATAATTATATTAAATATTCTTTGCGAACATCAAATTAAGTTCTATAATGAGTTTACTGATAACTCATTTTTTATTTTATTAATATGTTATAACAACTGAAAATTTTGAATTACGAAAAAAACATTTAGCGAAATTAATCAAAACAAAAGAAAAATAAAAGCAAAACATAAGAAAATTATAAACAAAATTAGCAATATATTTTATCAAGATCTAATAAATAAGTTGATGTCGTTCACAAAATTGAAGTTATAATTTATTTTTTTAGTTGATCAATGCATGTAAATCCTATATATAGTATCAGAGTTCTCTCTCCATTTAGGATGTCCACATTATTAATTTCATAAACACATTCTAACATTTTTAATAGGATAAATCTCTAATTCAAGTTTTTGGTTAAAAATCTAATAATATATCATTTTTAATAAAAATATTTCATTATTTTTTATCCAATTAGTATTACAATTTTCTTTAATTCTTAATATCGAATTCTCAAGTTTTCTATTTATTTACACTATTTTTAATTTTTATTAAATAAAAATAATGATAAATATAAATAGACATGTATTAAATAAATATTTTAAATATATTTTAATATTAAAAATTATGATTTTGTTGATGTGGACATCTTAGATGGAAAGAGAACTCTGCTATTATATATAGGATTACATGTCGAACCAGAGATGGTAATAAATGTAAAGACTTTTTTTAATTTCGTACCAAAGTACGTAGTATTATACTATTATTTAATACGAAATTACGAGATCTAAAATAGTAAAATTAAATTAAGATGACTTTAAATGGCATTAAAACAATGGTGATTTAGGTGTATATGGTAGGTTGACCAATTAATTAGGTGTGTATTATTAACTTTTTGTAAATTAAGAAAGTAAGAAAGAGAAAAAATGATTAAACCCAAAATATCCTTTGTGATTTTTAATATTTACATAAATGCCATTGGTCTGAAACTCAGTTTCTGGCAGCATATTCCGGCAACACTGTTCATCAAAAGGTTGGCGATACTATTCATCAAAACTCGACGGGCACTGTTCATTACCAGAAAACACATATTGTTAGCATCGTTAACATTGTCATGTTAACCCAGTTATCATTGTTAATGCGCAAGAATCTGATCTCTGGATCGCTCATAAGTAAGCATGGATTCTCTGTGAAGCTGGAAGGTGATAAGCTAATCCTAACGAAGAATGGGATGTATTTGGGAAAAGGGTTTGTTTGTGATAATCTGTTTAAGATGTCTGTTGAGGCAGTAATCCGAAAGGATAGTGTAACTGAGGCATCCACCTCGAAGAACCCTAAGATTAATGATAAGAAACCATTTACTTATCTTGCTGAGTCTTTTAATATTTGGCATGAACGATTATGACATGTTAATTTCAAGTCTATGAGTAGATTGATGAACATGAATATGATTCCTAAATGCAAAATAAGCAAAGACAAATGTGAAGTTTGTGTCCAAGCCAAACTCACTAAAACGCCATCTCCCAATGTTCGAAGAACAACCGAACCTCTAGGTTTAATTCACACAGATTTATGTGATTTAAAATATATTCAAACTAGAGGTGGCAAGAAATATTTTGTGACCTTCATAGACGATTGCACGAGATATTGTTACATCTTTCTACTGCGGAGTAAAGATGAAACCTTGGAGAAATTTAAAGAGTACAAGCTGGAAGTTGAAAACCAACTTGGAAATACCATAAAAATGGTTAGAAGGGATAGAGGAGGAGAATATAATGAACCATTTGATGCATTATGTAGATCACATGGCATTATTCATCAAACGACAGCTCCCTACTCACCGGAATCCAACCAAGTTGCTGAAAGGAAAAACAGAACTCTCAAGGAAATGATGAATGCAATGTTGCAAGAATCTGGGTTAGCCCAAAACATGTGGAGGGAAGCTCTGCTTACCTCAAATTATATCCTGAACAAAATCCCACACAAAGTCACAGGAAAAACTCCTTATGAACTTTGGAAAGGTAATGTACCTTCGTATAAATACCTGAAAGTGTGGGGGTGCTTGGCAAAAGTTGCAGTACCACTTCTGAAAAAGGTCACCATCAGACCTAAGACGGTAGATTGCATCTTCATCGGATACGCGCACAACAGTAGTGCCTATCGGTTTCTGGTACATAAATCAGATATACAAGACATTCATGTAAACACAATAATAGAGTCAAGGAATGCATCCTTCTTCGAAAATGTGTTCCCATGTAAGGATAGAGAAAATTGATATATCATGGTTTTTACCCTATTTAGGCCATGATATAAGTCATTTTTATAGAGTCTTTCTAGTATTTTGTAGTGTTTTAGAGTCTTTTACAGGTCATAGCACGTTTGGAGGATTATTGGAAGTATTAGAGCTTTCTGGAGCAGTTTGGAGCAGAGCTAAAGATCGTGTTGCTGAGTACCTGTTTTCACGGCCAGTATCGATCGATACCCCCTGGTATCGATCGATACCCATCGCAGCAAGACACGACCCGCGAGCTTTCCAAGACTTGAAGAATTGCAAAAGTGCCCAGAAGTCTCTGATAATTACAAGAAGACCCCAAGTCGTGATTTAGGTTATAAATAGGAGTTTTCAGCCACCTGTTTAGGCTAGGCCTTTTTAAGCTTTATTTTACTTTGGTTTTGAGACAAGTCTGATCTCCCTTCGTCCGAGATCAGATCTCAAGAACCCTTTGTTATTATTTTATTGATGATTTATTCAAACATGTCTTTTGATTCAATTGCCATGTCTGAGTAGATCCACTTAGGTTTAGGGTTTTCTCATAAAGGATTTCTTTGAATGCTAGGTTAATTATCTGTTTAGGATTCACCATCTGAATTATAGTTCTTCGCTTAGGTTGTGTTCATAGCTAATTCTAGGTTGACGAATCTAGAACTTAGATCTTAGGATAATTGATTAGGCACGACAGTGCGATTAATTACCTGATAGAACCTAGGTGAGCAAATTGATTATTCGCAAAGAAATTTGGTTTAATTGATTTGTGAACATATCAAACTTATTATTAAAGCTGATTTAGACTTTAGGATTCGCAAAGAAATTTAGAATTCCTAGGATTTAGATTTAGATAGTTTTCGCAACGACAGTTGGTTAATTATACTTTAGTGATTTGAGTTCAAGAACTGCGTTAAATCTGAATCATGTTAGTTAGTTTATCTGCATTCATTGATTTCCTGAGAAAAACTCTGAGCCTATATTTTCCTGATTGAATACAACTCTTTTAATTTCTGCACTGCTTTTAATTACATTCATCTGGCTTAGCTTAATTATATTCTATATAATCTATTGTGCGTTTCTGTGAGTCTTCTGTGGTTCGACCCCTAGCTATACTATTACAACTGCTTTAGTACTTTAGGGTATTAAATTGAGCATATCAATTTTGGCGCCGTTGCCGGGGACTCAATTCGCCATTAGATTTTAGTTTAGAATTTAGACTAAGTTCGTCGGTATCGATCGATACTCTGTAGTATCGGTCGATACTCAGGCGACCCTTTTGTTGGTATCGATCGACACCACTTGGTATCGATCGATACTCAACGTATTTTTTCTGGTTACTTACGTGCTTTGCCTAGTGTTTTGTTTGCAGGTGTATGCATGTTCGTGAAACCAGGAGCAACAAGAGCACTCAGCTAGTTGAACTGTCACTGGAACAGCTAGCGCTTGTGGAACGCACAAACAGAAAGACCAAGCAAACATCAGGGATGAACAACCCAGTGGTTTTAAGAGCTGATGAAGCTGGGATTCTGAGAGACCAAGAGGGTCATGTGTGTAATGAGAGAGGACAGCGACTCGATGAGGATGGAAACGTTGTTGTCCCTGCTCCTATTATTGAGATTGTCGCGCCAGCTGGGCGCGCCAACGTTGGGAATACTGCAGGTGATCGAGCTAGGACACTTGCCGAGCACAACAGGCCTGATCAGTTCTATGCCAATCGATCTGCGATTCGCATACCGACTTTTCAGAGGAACGACTTCGAGCTGAAGCCTGCGTACTACGCTCACGTAAGTCAGAACCCATTCCATGGTCTACCTCATGAGCATCCCATGGATCATATCGAGAGGTTCGAGGACTTGGTCACTGGGATGAAGTACAATGGAGTACCCAATGAGTTCTTGTTCTGCAAACTCTTCCCATACTCTCTTGGTGGGGATGCTGCTTATTGGCTGAAGCAGTTAGCTCCTGATTCTCTAACTACATGGGATGAGACGAAGAGAGCATTCCTGTGCAATTTCTACGATGATGCAAGGTCTGAAGAGCTCAGGAACAAGATCTCCCAATTTTCTCAAGGTCCAACAGAGGGACTCAAGGCTGGTTGGATTCGCTTCAAGTCTTATCAAAGGGATTTTCCACACCATGGGTTCAATCAAGTTCAGTTGTTGAGCACCTTCTACAGAGGGATCGATTGGAGATACCAGATGGCTCTGGATACTGCGAGTAATGGGAACTTCAACACTAGGTATCCAGACGATGCAGTCGTGCTAATTGAAAACTTGACGTCTAGTAATAGCACCAAGAATGCTGATTCCGAGCGAAAGAAGCAGGCTGGAGGAATTGATGCATCGCAGATGGCTGAAGTTCAAGCCAAGCTAGATTTCCTGATTGGGAAGAATCAAAAATCGGTTCACTTTGCTGCTGAGAATGAAGTGGAGGATTGTAACTACATTGGTGGTTCTGGATTTCAGGGTCAGCAATTTGGGTACAACAACAACAGGAACTTCAGCAACAACAATCGCAACTATGGGAACTCTTCATATCAACCAGTTTCTCCCAAATCCACAGATAACGAGATGAAATCCATGATGGAACAGGTCCTTCTAGGACAGCAGAAGTTGCAGGTGGATTTCAATGGAAAGCTTGACTCGCTGTACACTGACCTGAATGGGAAGATTGACCATCTGAATGGGAAGATTGAAGCTGTAGTCTCTCCCAGAGGAAGCTGGAAACTCAGGTCGCTCAAACCGCATCAGCTATGCAGAGGCAGGAAGGTTTTCTTCCAGGGAGAACTGAAAATCCAAGAGCACACGTCAATGCCATCAGCTCACTTGCAGAAAATTTCGATGAGGTTCCTGAAATCGCACAAGCATCGATCGATACTCCCCAGTATCGATCGATACCAGCCCAGACGTCTGCTCGAATGGATCCACAACCCCGAGTATCGATCGATACTGAGACGATTTCTGAGGAGACAACCGAGACTTCGACTGTGGTGCCTAAGGTAGTTGCAGAACGAGTGTATATACCCAGGATGCCTTATCCTATAGTTCCTAAGCTGACAAGGGAGGAATGGGAGATTGCTAGATTACAATATTTGCTGGATAACCCGAATGTGGAACTTTCTTCTGATGAAGATGTACCTGCCAGGAACGATTCAAAAGCAGCAGTATCGATCGATACCCTGCCTGGTATCGATCGATACCCCTCGCAGATCGAGCCAGAAACTATGAAAACACATGAGATTTCGACTGAGGAGCCCAAGTAATAGCAGCAAGATTCAAAATCGCCCAATTTTGGGAAGACTATGAAACGAAGTGTCAGGCAGCGATAGCTAAGGAACGAGCTGAGAAAAGACTTCGCAACCCCAAGAAGTGTAATCCCATTCCTAAACACCTCAGAGATCCTATCACTCCAAAGCAGCTGCGTGGCTTTGAGAAAAGGGTACGAAGGATACCTCATTCGTTCACTTTTGAAGAAGCTCTAGAGGGCTGGCCTCTGCTGAGTCACTTCAAAGACTGCAGAGAAACTGAGGAAGAAGTCAAGGCACTCTTTATCGAGGCAAGACGCAAGTCACAAGAGCCGCGGCAATTGAAACAGAGGGAAGACCCAGGGAAATTCGCGGTACCATGCTCTATCTCTGGAGTCGAATTCAAAGAGTCTCTCGTTGACTCAGGGTCTAGCGTCAATGTGATGTCAAAGGAGATTGCTGAATGATTGAAGGCTGCTATAAGACCCCCTACCTTGCTTCTCACATTTGCAAACTCTTCCACCTCACCTCCATACGGTACTATCCATGCTTTGCCTATTCAATTAGGAAATTGTCTGGTGCCCACTGACTTTCAGGTTGTGGAAATGAGCAAAGGATCCGAGGTTCCTCTACTCCTGGGACGACCGTTCATGGCTACTGCTGGCGCAATCATTGACACGCCTAATAAGAGACTCTCTTTCTCTTACATTGACGGAGATGTCTACTATAAAGCCATTCCCCCTAGAGGTGCTCTCAAACGTGCCTCTAGCATCAAGGGTGTCACAGGAGAGTCGCTAGCAATTGACATCTTGGAAGAACCTCCTGATGAGCTTACTATCGCAGACGTCTCAGCTGAACCGCCCAGCGTTCCCAAGAAAGTTGCCAAGAAGGCTAAGGCAACAACAAAGAAGAAGGCCAAGAACAAGAAGGTTGAGAATCCCCATGTCACTTTGATACCTCAGAAGTGCGATGGGAATTCGATTGAGTACAAGGTGAAGTGCAAAGGAGCCTCGAAGCCATTCTCTAAGGCTAGAGTACTTCTTACTTCTGAGCTGAAAGAGAAATGGCAGGAGTTTGTGGACAACATGATGAGCAGAACTCTGACGTTAGCGATGTCAAGTTGTGGAGCCTGTTTTGATGCAAGCTCTCAATCTTATCCAGCCTGAAGGGCGTTACAGTCAAGCTATTGACGTTAAACGAGCGCTTGGTGGGAGGCAACCCACTGGTGAGTCTGTTTTTTGATTCGTTTTTATTTTTAGTTTCGTTTGTTTTGAGTTTGTGTCAGGATAAACAAGGAGCAAAAATCCGAAATCGCATAGCATCGATCGATACCCCATTGGTATCGATCGACACCAATCGCGGAAGAAAGGTTCGTCAAGTCGATTTAAGCCTGGTATCGATCGATACCA
>PKML01043686.1:334087-384581 GCA_002933935.1 Eutrema yunnanense | reverse complement strand
ATCGGGAGTCTAATGTACTTAACGAATTGTACTAGACCCGATTTAGCATACTCGGTAAACGTACTAAGTCGTTACACGAGTAATCCAGGTCATACCCATTGGAGAGCCATAACTAAGGTATTAAATTATTTAAGATACACCAAAAGTTATGGGCTGCACTTCGGTAGAGAACCAGCAATGCTGGAAGGGTACAGTGATGCCAATTGGATTTCAGATTCAAGAAACTCCAAATCCACGAGTGGATATGTCTTTACTCTTGCTGGTGCAGCAATATCCTGGAAATCTTCCAAACAAACACTCCTGGCCAGATCAACCATGGAGTCAGAGTTTATAGCTTTAGACAAAGCTGCTGACGAAGCAGAATGGCTTCGAAACTTTCTGGAAGATATCCCGATGTGGAAAAAACCAGTGCCAGCTCTACGAGTACATTGTGATAGTCAGTCAGCTATCTCTCGGGCACTGGGTAATCTATATAATGGCAAGTCTCGTCACATAAGAAGACGACATAAGACCATTAGACAATTGATCTCAACTGGTGTAATAACGATAGATTACATCAGGTTGGCCAATAACCTAGCGGATCCGTTTACCAAAGGTTTGTCGCGAGATCAAATTGTAAAATCATCAAAAGGAATGGGTTTAAAGCCTATTGAAAAAGATGACGTTTGACAGATACCCCACCAATGTGACTGGAGATCCCCAAGATCTAGGTTCAAAGGGAAACAAAATTGAACTGATTCGAATTTGAGCACTGTGAGACTATGTCTCTGGCCAATTCCTAGGATGATAAAACAGTGCTACCTGTGGATAGTAAGGATAAGCGTTGGCTTTTAATGATTGCATAGCTGTGTAGATAGTGGAGTGTGACAGGACACTTCTGAAAACAAGCTAATAAAAGATCACCTAGTGTAGTTTGAAATGAGGGCCGTTTCTAGGAGAATGAAAGAGAATGCTATATTCTCCAAATTCACTCACGAATACCAGGAATGTTCAAGGCCAAAATGAACACAATAGAGAACAAAATTCTACGAGAAAATGTCTCTGTGCGATACATGTTGTCTAAATTTACATCAAAATTCGGGTGGTTCAAGACATCATGTTCACCTCCTGGCCGAGTAAACTCGACAGATATTAAATATGATTGGTTCAAAGCTGGAAAACACTACCTCTCAGATACAGTTACATTTTCGTATACTCTCGAAAGTCTGTCTACGTCTAGATGAGTCTAGTCAAGTATATCTAGTAAAGTCTAGTCTGTTCAATTTTCATATGTTTAGAGTCATTTCTATTCATGTGGAGGATTGTTGGAACTAATTTTTTGTCAAAGAGGGCTTGATAAAATTGTGTTAATGTGAAAAGAAATGAGTTAAGCTCATTCGAATGAAATGTTTTCATTGGCTGAGAAATGTTTTCTGGTGTATATATTTTGAAATAGTTGTGTCATTGATTTAAATGATTAACAACATGAGAGAAGAAAAGACCACACGCGCGAAGCACGCGTCTTGGGCCTTGTTAGGCTCATGGACTTTTGCAGGTATCGATCGATACCCCTAGGTATCGATCGATACTCGACGGGCCGACTTAAAAATCGCAGCCGCTAGAATATTCTGAGGAATATTCCATATATGTCTGGGAAAAACCCTAGCATCTCTCCTATATATACTGGCCGATTTTCACCTTAAAAATCATCCTCTTAAACACTAAAAACACATTCTAAAAGTTCTAGCAAAGTTTCTGCAATTCCCTACTGCTTAGAGTAAGTTTTTATTCGAGATTATCGTAGTTATAATGTTCGACAGATCTGATATCAAGTGTAGATGATACAGATAAACTTTGGTTGTATCATGGAACTCATGGATCTATTATAACCCGTCACACTACGGGAGATTCTTTGAGTTAAGGAAAGAGATTCATCTCGCCTCCTCATATTTATTTATGCTTTTATCGTTTTATGAATCGTCTGTTCCTTACTGTTTATTTATACAATCGTGATTAAATCTTGTCCTGTCTATTGTGCGAATTTCTGGTCCTACAATCTTAATTCAAAGAAGATCCGATTTTGTTTTATTACTTCAATCGGATCTTTAATCACGAGTAAATAAACGTTTTCAAACGGTTTTTAAAACGATTCTTCTACTACTGATGATACTCAAACGTTATCAAAAAGCTTTTTAACAACTTGAAACGTGTAGTAGAGGCAATCTCTGTCTATTTTTTAAGAAGATGTTCATCTGCTAGTGATACTCAAATGTTATCAAAAAGCTGTTTATCAACTTGAAACGTGTAGTAGAAGTAGGACTGCTTTAAACATCTTCTATAACCGTCTTTAATTACAATTATTGAACGGTATAATCAACGAACGCCCTTGTGGTTCTTGATAAGGTTCGATTGCGATCGAAACCCTGTAAGTATCGATCGACACCATGTGGTATCGATCGATACTATACAAAATCTGTATCGATCGACACTGAGGTGCATCGATCGATACTATGCAAAAGTTGTATCGATTGCACTGAGGTGCATAGATCGATACTTTGCATCGAGTGGTATCGATCGACACTGAGGTGTATCGATCGATACTGTGCATCGACCAAGTTGGGTCATTGTTGATCGATACTGTGTAAAATTAACATGTATCGATCGACACTGTGGTGCATCGATCGACCTGTGCAAAATTCACTTGCATCGATCGACACTATATGAGTGTATCGATGGACACCTGTTGAGTATCGATGGACACCTGTTGAGTATCGATCGACACCGCGGTGTATCGATCGATCTTATGCGAAACTCACGTACATCGATCAACACCAAGGGTGTATCGATCGACACTGAGTGCATCGATCGACACCATATGGATGTATCGATCGACACCAATGCGATTTAGTTCGATATCAGTACTAGAATTGCGATTCTTAAGTTTATATATCGATACTAATTGAAAGTTGTGTTTCTTTTGTCTTAACAGAATGACAACCGAAGTTGAAAACAACTCTCAAGTTGTAGAAGAGACGACTGCGAATCTGATCGAGACGGTCAAAGTTCCATCTGGGAATCATGTCGTTCCTCCAAGCAAGTTTGATGGGACAGCATTCAAGATGTGGAAGAAGAAGATGTTCTTCTATCTGACTACGCTGAATCTGCAGAAATACACCAATGAGGTGAAACCTGTTCTCCCAGAAGATAACACTGATCCACGTGCACTTGCGAGTGTCCACGCCTGGGAACATGCTGACTTCTTGTGCAAGGGCTATATTCAGAATAGCCTTTCGGACTCTCTGTTTGGGGTGTACGAAAACGCTGAGACTTCTAAGGATCTTTGGGATTCCTTAGACAAGAAGTACCGCATTCAAGATTCTGGTACTCAGAAATTCAGTGTGGCAAAATTCGAGCAGTACAAGATGGTGGATTCTAGACCACTGATGGAACAAGTCGATGAGGTGCAGAGGCTCCTACATGACATTCATGCTGAGGGTATGCGGCTGTGTGAAACCTATCAAGGTTGTTGCATCATTGAGAAGCTACCTCCTGGTTGGACGGACTTCAAAAACTACCCCAGGCTGAAGAAAAAGAAGATGAGCCTTGAAGATTTGATTGTTAAACTCCACATAGAGTCTACGAATCGGGAACAACAACTCGGTGTAGGTGTGAAAATTCGCGAACACAATGCGAACATGGTTGAACACCAAAACAATAATCAAGGCAAGTGGCAGAACAAAGGACGCCTAAACAAAGGCAAAGGGAATATGCCACCAAAGAACTTCCAGAAGTTCAAGAACAAGAGTGGCCATAATGGTCAGACTTCTCAAAGGTTCTCAGGAGTGTGTACCTTCTGTGGAAAGCAAGGACACAAATCTTTCGAGTGTCACAGCAAGAAGGCTCAAGCGAACTTGGCTAAAGCTGACATGTGTGTTGTGGTCACTGAGGCCAACGTTGCTAAAAGCCATCCAAAGACTTGGTGGTTCGATACTGGTGCAACCAAAAACATCTGTATGGATCGCGAGATGTTCTCGACATACACGAAGAACAAGAATGGTGAAAAGCTCTTAATGGGTAACTCCGCCTCGTCGACAATTGATGGTCACAAAAAAGTTGTTCTGAAGCTCACCTCTGGACATGAACTGGTTCTCAAGAACGTTGTCCATGTACCAGACATGCGCAAGAATCTGATCTCTGGATCGCTCATAAGTAAGCATGGATTCTCTGTGAAACTGGAAGGTGATAAGCTAATCCTAACGAAGAATGGGATGTATTTGGGAAAAGGGTTTGTTTGTGATAATCTGTTTAAGATGTCTGTTGAGGCAGTAATCCAAAAGGATAGTGTAACTGAGGCATCCACATCGAAGAACCCTAAGATTAATGATAAGAAACCATTTACTTATCTTGCTGAGTCTTTTAATATTTGGCATGAACGATTATGACATGTTAATTTCAAGTCTATGAGTAGATTGATGAACATGAATATGATTCCTAAATGCAAAATAAGCAAAGACAAATGTGAAGTTTGTGTCCAAGCCAAACTCACTAAAACGCCATCTCCCAATGTTCGAATAACAACCGAACCTCTAGGTTTAATTCACACATATTTATGTGATTTAAAATATATTCAAACTAGAGGTGGCAAGAAATATTTTGTGACCTTCATAGACGATTGCACGAGATATTGTTACATCTTTCTACTGCGGAGTAAAGATGAAGCCTTGGAGAAATTTAAAGAGTACAAGCTGGAAGTTGAAAACCAACTTGGAAATACCATAAAAATGGTTAGAAGTGATAGAGGAGGAGAATATAATGAACCATTTGATGCATTATGTAGATCACATGGCATTATTCATCAAACGACAGCTCCCTACTCACCAGAATCCAACGAAGTTGCTGAAAAGAAAAACAGAACTCTCAAGGAAATGATGAATGCAATGTTGCAGGAATCTGGGTTAGCCCAAAACATGTGGAGGGAAGCTCTGCTTACCTCAAATTATATCCTGAACAAAATCCCACACAAAGTCACAGGAAAAACTCCTTATGAACTTTGGAAAGGTAATGTACCTTCGTATAAATACCTGAAAGTGTGGGGGTGCCTGGCAAAAGTTACAGTACCACTTCCGAAAATGGTCACCATCAGACCTAAGACGGTAGATTGCATCTTCATCGGATACGCGCACAACAGTAGTGCCTATCGGTTTCTGGTACATAAATCAGATATACCAGACATTCATGTAAACACAATAATGGAGTCAAGGAATGCATCCTTCTTCGAAAATGTGTTCCCATGTAAGGATAGAGAAAATCCTAAACGAACTCGTGACGAACGAGATGCTAGCAATGAGGCAAGCACTTCTGGCACTTTTACAAACGAAGATGCAGAATAAGAAGAAGTTGAACCTAGACGAAGCAAGATAGCTCGTAAGGAAAAGACATTTGGCTCTGAGTTCATAATGGCATTCCTAGCGGAAAGTGGTCCAAGAACTTTCATGGAAGCAATGTCTACACCTGATGCACCTTTCTGGAGGGAGGCATCGAACAGTGAAATCAACTCAATTATGCAAAATCATACTTATGAGTTGGTAGACCTACCTCAAGGTTGCAAACCTCTTGGTTGTAAATGGGTCTTCACCACAAAGCTAAAAATCGATGGCTCTATAGACAAGTATAAGACCAGGCTTGTGGTACAAGAATTTCGTCAAAAGCAAGGATTAGACTTTTTGACACTTATTCTCCAGTGACGAGAATAACTTCGATTCGCATGTTGATTGGAATCGCAGCTTTAAGAAACCTTGAAATACACCAGATGGATGTTAAGACTGCTTTCCTAAACGGAGATTTAGAGGAAGAGATCTATATGAATCAACCTGAGAGTTATGTTGCTCCCAGACAAGAGAAGAAAGTCTGTAGACTTGTCAAATCGCTATACGGATTCAAGAAAGCTCCAAAGCAATGGCATGAAAAGTTTGACAGTGTAATGATGTCAAATGGCTTTCACATCAATGAATGTGATAAGTGCATCTATATCAAAAGTACTTCACAAGGTTATGTGTTGTTGTGTTTGTACGTAGACGACATGCTAATCATGGGTAGCAACAAAGATATAATCATTCAAACGAAGACCATGATAATTGGAAAGTTTGATATGAAAGACATGGGATTAGCGGATGTAATTTTACGGATTAAGATTATTCGAAATTCAAAAGGAATAATTATGTCTGAAGATCATTACGCTACAAAAATCCTAGAGAGGTTTAAGACCTACTCCAATGGGACTGCAAAAACTCCGCTTGATCCTCAACTTCATTTGACAAAGAATTCAGGTGGAGCAGTGTTACAAGTGGAGTATGCAAGAGTCATCGGGAGTCTAATGTACTTAACGAATTGTACTAGACCCGATTTAGCATACTCGGTAAACGTATTAAGTCGTTACACGAGTAATCCAGGTCATACCCATTGGAGAGCCATAACTAGGGTATTAAATTATCTAAGATACACCAAAAGTTATGGGCTGCACTTCGGTAGAGAACCAGCAGTGCTGGAAGGGTACAGTGATGCCAATTGGATTTCAGATTCAAGAAACTCCAAATCCACGAGTGGATATGTCTTTACTCTTGCTTGTGCAGCAATATCCTGGAAATCTTCCAAACAAACACTCCTGGCCAGATCAACCATGGAGTCAGAGTTTATAGCTTTAGACAAAGCTGTTGAAGAAGCAGAATGGCTTCGAAACTTTCTGGAAGATATCCCGATGTGGAAAAAACCAGTGCCAGCTCTATGAGTACACTGTGATAGTCAGTCAACTATCTCTCGGGCACTGAGTAATCTATATAATGGCAAGTCTCGTCACATAAGAAGACGACATAAGACCATTAGACAATTGATCTCAACTGGTGTGATAACGATATATTACATCAGGTTGGCCAATAACCTAGCGGATCCGTTTACCAAATGTTTGTCGCGAGATCAAATTGTAAAATCATCAAAAGGAATGGGTTTAAAGCGTATTGAAAAAGATGACGTTTGAAAGATACCCCACCTATGTGACTGGAGATCCCAAGATCTAGGTTCAAAGGGAAACAAAATTGAACTGATTCGAATTTGAGTACTGTGAGACTATGTCTCTGCCCAATTCCTAGGATGATAAAACAGTGCTACCTGTGGATAGTAAGGATAAGCGTTGGCTTTAAATGATTGCATAGCTGTGTAGATAATGGAGTGTGACAGGACACTTCTGAAAACAAGCTAATAAAAGATCACCTAGTGTAGTTTGAAATGAGGGCCGTTTCTAGGAGAATGAAAGAGAATGATATATTCTCCAAATTCACTCACGAATACCAGGAATGTTCAAGGCCAAAATGAACACAATAGAGAACAAAGTTCTACGATAAAATGTCTCTGTGTGATACATGTTGTCTAAGTTTACATCAAAATCCGGGTGGTTCAAGACATCATGTTCACCTCCTGGCCGAGTAAACTCGACAGATATTAAATATGATTGGTTCAAAGCTGGAAAACGCTACCTCTCAGATACAGTTACATTTTTGTATACTCTCGAAAGTCTGTCTACGATCTAGATGAGTCTAGTCAAGTATATCTAGTAAAGTCTAGTCTGTTCAATTTTCATATGTTTAGAGTCATTTCTATTCATGTAGGGGATTGTTGGAACTAATTTTTTGTCAAAACTTGAGGGCTTGATAAAATTGTGTTAATGTGAAAAGAAATGAGTTAAGCTCATTCGAATGAAATGTATTCATTGGCTGAGAAATGTTTTTTCGTGTATATATTTTGGAATAGTTGTGTCATTGATTTAAATGATTAACAACATGAGAGAAGAAAAGACCACACGCGCGAATATTTTGGACCTTGTTGGGCTCGTGGACTTTTGGACCTTGTTGGGCTCGTGGACTTTTGCAGGTATCGATCGATACCCCTAGGTATCGATCGATACTCGACGGGCCGATTTAAAAATCGCAGCCGCTAGAATATTCTGAGGAATATTCCATATCTGTCTGGAAAAAACCCTAGCCTCTCTCCTATATATACTGGCCGATTTTCACCTTAAAAATCATCCTCTGAAACACTAAAAACACATTTTAAAAGTTCTAGCAAAGTTCCTGCAATTCTCTACTGCTTAGAGTAAGTTTTTATTCGAGAGTATCGTAGTTATAATGTTCGACAGATCTGATATCAAGTGTAGATGATACAGATAAACTTTGGTTGTATCCTGGGACTCATGGATTTATTATAACTCGTCGCACTACGGGAGATTCTTTGAGTTAAGGAAAGAGATTCATCTCGCCTCCTCAGATTTATTTATGCTTTTATCGTTTTATGAATCGTCTGTTCCTTACTGTTTATTTATACAATCGTGATTAAATCTTATCCTGTCTATTGTGCGAATTTCTGGTCCTACAGTGATAACCTGTAATTATGTTGTTTTAGCTTTCCAGATCCGTTGAAAGAGCTGTAACCCTGAGGAGTCTTTGTAATACAGTTGTTTAATCTAATGAAAATGGTATTTACAACAAACAAAAAAAAAAAACTTAAAATCAATTAGAAACTGTTTTGAGATGTTTGCCAAGACAATAAAATATAGCAACCATGCACCAGTTTCATCATTTATATTCCATCAACAATGCAAATAAATTATTGTCAAAATAAAAAAGGAAACGAAATTCAAAGATGATCAATCATAGCAACCAAAGCTTAGAAGTTTGGAGAATCAAAGAGCTCAAAGTCGAGTATATATATGAACACTTTTCTCAAAAAAAAAAAAAAAAAAAAATCGAGTATATTTTCTCATTATTTGGAATATCTCGAGAAGTGAGTGTGTGTTTAAGAACAATTATGCACATGAAGATCATAATAGAAACTTATTTTAACAAAAAGCTGTTTTTGAATGGAGGTGAGAGGTATGGAGCTAGTTAAGTGGCACCATTTACGAATCTTCAATTATTATATTTTTGTCAGCTTACGAATATTCAATTTTTTTGAAACTTAAAAATATTCTTATTAAAACTCGAATTCAAACCGAAACCAAAATTATATTTAAGCATTTTTTTTAACATCTATCTTTATTAATATGAAAATCAAGTTACATAAAACAACAATACATAAAATTAAACACACAAAGCAATAATACAATAAAAATGGGTTTTAACATGGAGTGTCCACACTTTCTTTCCTCGTAATCGCATTTGATCTGATGCGATTTTCATTGGCTATGATCCATATTTTCTCATGTTGTATGTCATTGACACATTCCCAAGTAAGAGCTAAAAATATTCTTCGACAAAGAACTCAATTTATTGATTCTTTCGATCAATTTATTGATTCTTTCGATAGAAAAAAGATTTAAGATTGCCAATTTTCAACGACTGTACGAATGTCGTCATACAACAAAGAGATTGCATCTTTCGCTCCAAAATCTCGTCCCCTCCATGGCGGTTTCCATGGTGGATGATTCCATGGTAAAGCCATATCCAACAGAGTAAAATCATCGAAGAAAATCGAACTAAAATCCCAAAACCACCGACCATCATCTTTGACGCCGAACCATCGTTCCTTCTATGGTGGTTTCGATTTTCCGGGATCCCATATTCGCCGACCTAAACACCAATGTGTTCTTCGTTGAGAAGTTTCAAGAGGATTATTGAGAAGTCGTTCATCATTGTGAATCTCAAGAGGCACAACAGAGATAACCGCTAAGTAGAAAACAAAGAATCGCTCCACTCCAGCATCAATGGTAACCGTCCTTAAATCAAGGAGGAAATGGTTTATAAACCAAAAACTTTTGAAACCGAGAAAACAAAACGAAACAAACTCAAATTGAAATCCTGACTGAATACTATTAAAAATCTCTAACCATAAAATGACAGTAATCTAAATTATTTAATAATTAGTTGTTTTCACGTGTGACGTGACTCGCGAGACGAATTTAGGCTTTGTTCATTCGTCGCTTGGTGTTATAATTAATCTACACTCTAACGTTATAATTTTTATTTTTATTTTTTGTATGACCAAAAATTCGCACAATAAGAGGATTTGATTTAATCACGATTACATAAATAAACGGTAAGGAAACATGAGATTAATAAAGCGATGAAATATGAATAAATCAATGGAGGTGAGATGAATCTCTTTCCTTAACTGAAAGAATCTTCCGTAGTGCGACAGTTTATAATAGATCAATGAGTCCCAAAATACAACCAAAGGTATATGTTATCGCCAACACTCGATAACAGATATGTCGAACATTGTAACTACGATACTCTCGAATACAGACTTACTCTAAGCGGTAGGGAATTGAAAGAACTTCTGCTAGAACTTTTAGGATGTGTTTTTAGTGTTTCAGAGGATGATTTTTAAGGTGAAAATCGGCCAGTATATAGGAGAGAGGCTAGGGTTTTTTCCAGACCAGTATAGAATATTCCTCAGAATATTCTAGGAGGCTGCGATTTTTTAAGTCGGCCCGTCGAGTATTGATTGATACCAAGGAGTTTCGATCGATACCTACAAAAGCTCACGAGCCCAAATTGTATGCGCGCGTGTGGTCTTTTGTTCTCTCTTGTTGTTAGTCATTTAAATCAATGGCACAACTATTCCAAATATATGCAAGAGAAAACATTTCTCAACTAGTACTGTGAGACTTTTGTTCTTTCCACAAATAGTTATAGCCAATGAAAACATTTCATTTAAATGGGCTTAACTCATTTTTTTTCACACTAACACAATTTTACCAAGCCATCAAGTTTTGATAAAAAAATTAGTTCCTATTTGGATTTCTTACCGTAAGTGGTAAATAAATATGGAGCCAAACCAAACAAATCTAACCACATTTTGACTTCTTATGACGTCAGAGGATACTTAATTTAAAATCTCTAAAATGGAAATGAAAATTTTAAATTAAGTGAATAGGTAGAAACTTAATAGAAAAATAAGGTTTTATTTTGTTGATTTTTTAAAAATATACCATTGTATGAACAAAAAGACAGTTAAACTGTATGAATTTTTAGTAGAATTTTACAGATTTTAGAAGTGTTAAACTTTGATTGGATAAATTAAAACTTTAATGATTTTAAAATAGAGTTAAAATTTACAAGAATTGACACTTAAAATAAAATAAATATTCAAAGTATGAGACGGAAAAACAGTAAAAGATATGAGATGGGTAGATAGAACGATTTAGATATGAGAATAAATGAAAAACTGATAAGATTATATTTAAGTAGAAAACCGAGTATAAGCAAAAGACAGATGCCAGTAGTTGAGATTTTGAACGTTTCTAATGTATATTCACCATACATGTAAAAGTCTAAACGATTAGTTTGAGCTTGATTTAAAAACTTTTGTTATGTATTACTCCTACAATTAATTTTGTAGATAATTTGACTTTAAATTAAGTGAATAGGTAGAAACTTAATAGAAAAATAAGGTTTTATTTTGTTGGTTTTTTTAAAATATACCATTGTATGAACAAAAAGACAGTTAAACTGTGTGAATTTTTAGTAGAACTTTACAGATTTTAGAAGTGTTAAACTTTGATTGGATAAATTAAAACTTTAATGATTTTAAAATAAAGTTAAAATTTACAAGAATTGACACTTAAAATAAAATAAATATTCAAAGTATGAGACGAAAAAACAGTAAAAGATATGAGATGGGTAGATAGGACGATTTAGATATGAGAATAAATGAAAAACTGATAAGATTATATTTAAGTAGAAAACCGAGTATAAGCAAAAGACAGATGCCAGTAGTTGAGATTTTGAACGGTTCTAATGTATATTCACCATACATGTAAAAGTCTAAGCGATTAGTTTGAGCTTGATTTAAAAACTTTTGTTATGTGTCACTCCTACAATTAATTTCATCTGTAAGTTCCCGGATATGATAAAGATGTGATTAATAGGGACTTTAACCTTAGGTTATTAAAGTATTTCAAAAAAATGTTGTAGAGAATTTGACTTTAAAATAATGGAAAAAAATTATGTCTTATTTTTTTGGCATTTAAAAAATAAACCACCGCAAGAACTTAAAGACGAAGTTAGACTGTGTGAATATTTACTTATTATTTTTAAGAGTTTTAACAGTGTTAAACTTTAGTTAGATAAATTAAAACTGTAAAGATTTTAAAATAAAATAAAACTCTTCAAATTGTCACACGGAAAAACAATAAAGATAGCGAGTTAGATATGAAATTACAAATAACAAAATCGATAAGATTGAGTTTGAATTTAAATTCAAATTCTCGCACGGAAAAACAGTAAAAATAGCTATAAAGGAGCGACTTATATGAGATTACAAATAACAAAATCAATAACATTGAGTTTGAATTTAAACTCGAGTATAAAAAGGAGACGGATGACGATAGTTGAGTTGAAATTTTGAACGGTTCTAATGTATCACAAAACATGTAAAGGTCTAAGCGATTAGTTTGAGTTTCATTTTTTTTTTTGCTGATGTGTCTCTTCCACAATTATTCTGAGCTGGACGTTCCTTGATCTGATAGAGATGAGATTGGTAAAGAATATAACTTTAGATTGTTAACGTACTTTAAGAAATTGTTGTAGAGAATTTGACTTTAAAATAATGTGTAGCAATTTAAAAGAAAAAATTAAGGTTTTATTTTGTTGGTTTTAAAAAATTAACCATCGGAGGAACAAAAAAAACTAAGTTAGGATATGTGAATTTTTAGAAGAATTTTACGGGTTTTAAAAGTGTTAAACATTGACTGGATCAATTAGAACTTTAACGATACTTTAATATAAAGTAATAGTTTATAAAGTTTCACAATTAAAGTAAAATAGGTATTCAAAGTCACAAGAAAAAGCAGTAAAGATAGCGAGAAATGAACGATTTAGATATAAGAGGGAGAGGGATGACAAAGTTGAGTTGAAATTTTGAACGATTCAAATGTATAATAACAATACGGATAAAAGTCTAAGCGAAAAGTTTGAGCTTGATTCAAAAATGTTTTGATGATGTGTCATTACCACAATTATTCTCAGCTGGATGTTCCTCGATCTGATAGAGAGGTGATTAGTATGAACTTTAATTTTAGGCTATTAATATATTTGAAACAAAATGTTGTAGATAATTTGACTTTAGATTAATAGGTAGCGATTTAAAAGAAAAAAATAAGGTTTATTTTGTTGATTTTTTTAAAAATAACCATGGTAAGAACAAAAAGACAAAGTTAAACTGTGTGAATTTTTAGTAGAACTTTAAAGATTTTATAAGTGTTAAACTTTGATTGGATAAATTAAATCTTTATAAATTATAAAATAAATAAAAATTTCTAAAATCTCGCACTTAAAATAAAATAAAACTTGAAAGCCAGAGACGGAAAAACAGTAAAAGATATGATATGGCTAGAAAAGAACGATTATGAGATTATAAATGATAAACTGATAAGATGGAGTTTGAGTAGAAAACCGAGTATAAGCAAGAGACGTATGACAATAGTTAAATTGATATTTGAACGGTTCTAATGTATAATCACAATACAGTTAAAATAAAATAAAAGTTTTCAATTGTTCACATATAAAAAACAGAAAAATGAACGATTTAGACAAGAAATTACAAATAAAAAAACCGATAAGATTGAGTTTGAGTAGAAAACCGAGAATAAGCAAGGGACGAATGACAATAGTTGAGTTGACATTTTGAACGGTTCTAATGTATAATCACAATACAGTTAAAATAAAGTAAAAGTTTTTAAAGTCTCACATAGAAAAACAGTAAAGATAGCAAAATTGATCTTGCTTTAGACATGAAATTACAAATGAAAAACTGATAAAATTGAGTTTGAGTAGAAAACCGAGTATAAGCAAGAGACAGATGACAATAGTTGAGTTGAGAACATCTAATTTTATAATATAACATATTAAAAATGTTACCTACAAAAAAATTAGATATCTAAACACCAATATTACCCATAACCTCTAAACCCGTTACAATAAGTAAACAACTTATGAAAACTAAACCCACAAAAGATTATTTATGTCTAATCAGGAATTGTTGTGTTTCATATTACGAAAATTATATATACAAAAACAAAGTATTGTTAAACCCAAAATAAATATGTCTCATATTACAATTCGTTCGTCCGCAACATCAATTATACTAAACACAATAAAGACAATATATATTACAAAATTTCATAAACCAAATAAATAAAAAATTCTCGTGCGGACGCACGGGTTATAATCTAGTTATTTATGGTAGGAGGGAAACATTCCCATCTCAACCCATATATGAACTGTTACATTGGTATAATACGACCACTCATGTGGATTATGCTCAACCATATTGACTCCGAGGATGACATTACACATGTCTATCTCGACTACATTGGCTTGAGCCATTTCATTGTCTTTTACACCACCAAATCTAACAATGATCACATCGGTGTTGTTAGTCATATTGAAATTTGATTTTGTTCAAGAGAAACAAACCAAATTAATATACTAACCAATACCCAACTCTCAAGTTAAAGGGTAAAATTAAATTTGATTTCTAGAATTAATTCAGAAATTTCGCAATTTAATAAACTTAATACAATATCGAATTATATTAGTATTCTTGAAAAGAATCGCAAGAGGCATGCTAACTTAGCCCAATGATTTAATTTTCCGATTAAATCAGCCTCTAATACTTAATTGTACATTAACAATTAATTATTCCAAAATAGCAAATTTTTGGAAACATCATATTGAGCTATGTGCAATATACTGCAACTTAACACGTCTTTAAACCAAAGACGGTTTAACGATTTCAAAGTTGCATCAATTTAATTATTAAATAATTAAACGTTAAGAGTATTCGATTTTTTTTTTTTTTTTTTTTTGAGAA
The DNA here is from genome assembly GCA_002933935.1 of Eutrema yunnanense. NCBI lineage: Eukaryota > Viridiplantae > Streptophyta > Magnoliopsida > Brassicales > Brassicaceae > Eutrema > Eutrema yunnanense. The sequence goes on along the minus strand of PKML01043686.1, from coordinate 369,740 downwards.
TCCGAAACCCTTTCTTTAAACCGCATTTTAATACCGAATATAACAGATTATGAAATCGTTTTCAAATCGCTATCGCGCGTTCTAATCTGAACCTCCTTAGAGCCTTCGCCGAATCGTTTCTTGAAACGCGTTTGATAAATGTTTTAGCCGGTTTTACGAGAAACGCTATGAGACGTTCGTAAACGCTAAACGACACGGGATTAGTACCGCAAAGTTGTCACTTGTCGAACCGTTTATAAACGTCCGCAAACTCATAATAATAATGAGATGATTGTAATATGTGACTTTGACTAATCAACAATCACCTTTTTATAGATGATATATATTCTTTTAGAATCCGCTTATCGAAACGACTAGAACCGCATGTGCGCGTTCTAAAGTTTGAACCGCAAACGCGCGTTCAAGTTCGAACCTCCTCAGAGCGTTCGTCAAACGGTTTCTCGAAACGCGTTTGATTAGCGTTTCAGACACAATTTTAAACCTTTTGAAGGCGTTTATGAGAGACGCGATAAAGCGTTTTAACAGTAACCTCCGCAGAGTGTTCTTCAAACCGTTCTCCAATGTTTTTGATGTTAGGCGTTTGCAAACCCTAACCCGGGAAGCGTTTTTAAAAAAAGTTCCAAGGTAACCACTTGCTTGTACACAAGCTTCACATGTGTACCGATATATAGTTAAGAATCGCAATTCTAATGCTAATATCGAACCAAACAGCATTGGTGTCGATCGATACACACACAGTATCGATCGATGCAAAAGAATTTTGCACAGGATCGATCGATGCACCACGGTGTCGATCGATGCTCAGTTGGTGTCGATCGATGCACTCAGTGTCGATCGATGCACCCTAGGTGTCGATCGATGCAAGTGAATCTTTCACAGGATCGATCGATGCACCACTGTGTCGATCGATACATGTGAATTTTACACAGTATTGATCGACATAGACCCAACTTGGTCGATGCACAGTATCGATCGATGCACCTAAGTGTCGATCGATACAAATTTTTGCATAATATCGATCGATGCCACAGGGTGTCGATCGATGCCACAGGGTGTCAATCGATACTCACAAGGTTTTGATCGCAATCGAACCGATCAAGAACCACATGGTGCGTTCGTTGATTACACTGTTCATTAATCGCAATTAATGACGGTTGTAGAAGATGTTTAAAGCAATACTGCTTCTACTACACGTTTCAAGTTGCTAAACAGCTTTTTGATAACGTTTGAGTATCATCAGCAGTAGAAGAATTGTTTTATAAATCGTTTGAAAACGTTTATTTACTCGCAATTAAAGATCCGATTGAAGTAATAAAACAAAATCGGATATTCTTTGAGTTAAGATTGTAGGACCAAAAATTCGCACAATAAGAGGATTTGATTTAATCACGATTACATAAATAAACGGTAAGGAAACCAGAGATTAATAAAGCGATGAAACATGAATAAATCAATGGAGGCGAGATGAATCTTTTTCCTTAACTCAAAGAATCTTCCGTAGTGCGACGGTTTATAATAGATCCATGAGTCTCAGGATACAACCAAATGTATCTGTTATCGCCAACACTCGATAACAGATCTGTCGAACATTGTAACTACGAAACTCTCGAATACAGACTTACTCTAAGCGGTAGGGAATTGAAGGAACTTCTGCTAGAACTTTTAGGATGAGTTTTTAGTGTTTCAGAGGATGATTTTTAAGGTGAAAATCGGCCAGTATATATAGGAGAGAGGCTAGGGTTTTTTCCAGAACAGTATAGAATATTCCTCATAATATTCTAGGAGGCTGCGATTTTTTAAGTCGGCCCGTCGAGTATTGATTGATACCAATGAGTATCGATCGATACATACAAAAGCCCACGAGCCCAAATTGTATGCGCGCGTGTGGTCTTTTCTTCTCTCTTGTTGTTAGTCATTTAAATCAATGACACAACTATTCCAAATATATGCAAGAGAAAACATTTCTCAACTAGTACTGTGAGACTTTTGTTCTTTCCACAAATAGTTATAGCCAATGAAAACATTTTATTTGAATGGGCTTAACTCATTTCTTTTCACACTAACACAATTTTACCAAGCCATCAAGTTTTGATAAAAAAATTAGTTCCTATTTGGATTTCTTACCGTAAGTGGTAAATAAATATGGAGCCAAACCAAACAAATCTAACCACATTTTGACTTCTTATGACGTCAGTCGTCAGTTGGCCAACTAGTAATATCTCACTTTAATTCCTAAACAACGAAATCATAACTTGCAAGAACACATACATACTTTCTTATGCCAAAACAATACAATTTTGGCTTTTCATTTTGAATACAATTTACTCTCATATCCAAGATCCATTATCCGTATTTGGAGTTTTGGACCGTAGATACGTGTGACGGTGTGAGAAACCTACATATCCATGCAGACTAGAGTGGACAAACAAATTGTAACCGTAGAAACCAAACCGGACCAAATTGAAATAGTTTAACCTTAAAACGGAAAGTTTTATAAACGGCTTGGTTTCAATATTTTAAAATTCAAAAGACTAGAACCGAAATCGAACTAAAACCGATATTTATATATTTAAACTAAACCGAACCGAATAAATATAAATTCATTACAAATTTATATTTATACTAGATAAGTACCCGCATATATATGGGTTTGTAATTTAATATTTTATAACCCGTTAAAAAAAATTAAAGACGAAAAATGGGAAATCACAATTATATCACCCGTGAAAATAAATAATGCATAAGTTTAGAAACAAAGTTTACGATGAAATAAATATATACACTGAAACAAATATTTGGTGAAGAGATGCAGTAAATAGTTTTGGATACAATTATTTGACTTTTAATTTTTTTGGTCTGTAATTAATACAATACCAAATTGTGGTTTATATAGAGGTGAGAAATTATAATTATTTTTCTTTTATGATTAATTTCTGTAATCTAAATGGAAAAACTAAGGAATTTTTTTTTCTATTATTTTTTTCTTTTAGGATCAATTTAATTTTTAACTTTTTAATATATATTTTTTTAATAACTTTATCTTATAAAATTAAATTTTCAACTTTGACTTTTAAGAAATTTTAAGTTTTTTTATTAATATATTTTTTTAATTTTGATTTTTAGTTATCAAGTGATTAATACGTAGTAATCTATTTGATTTCTATTAGTCTTGCTTATGTACATAATGAAGCATAATTTCCTATTATAATGAATAATAATTTTCTCTAACATAATTTCGATAACGTACATTATAATTTAACTTTTATTTTAGATAACGTACATCATAATTTCGGATGTAGATAACGAAGATATGTAAAGCGGATGTATATAACGAAGATATTTCATAACCTACATTATAATTTTGATTACACAGAAGATGATCTCGTGTGTAACTTATGTGTAATGGGTGTATATAACGATGTTTCTTTTGTTGTAAAATTGAGAAACTATCAAATTGGTTATATAGAGGTGAGGAATTAGAATTTCTTTTCCTTATAGGATTGTATTCCTTTTTTTAATTTCCTTAATCAAAATAGAAAATTTTGTATCTCATTTTTAAAAAACTTTAGCTTTTATCCTTCTTTTTTTTAACTTTAACTTTTAAGATATTTGTTGGTTTAATTTTTCTTTGCTTAATTTTATTTTTAGGATGTCAATCTGTTGTTTAATTGTTTTATTATAAACATGAATTTTTTTTTCATTTTTTAAAAAAGGTTTAAGATAAATTTCCTTAATCTAAAAACAACTTTTATTTTCTTTCTTTATTTTGCTAACTTTACTTTTAGGATTAAGTCTAGATTATATTTTTTCCTCTTTATTGTTAAATAAAAAAAAACTTTAATATAAGTTTCCTTAATCTAAAAGCAACATTTATTTTCTTTTTTGTGCTAACTTTACTTTTAGGATTAAGTTTATATTGTACTAGTGTGTGATCCGCGCTACGCGCGGACGTTAACACAATTTTGTTTTAAAATTTTTTGGTATAATATTATTTTAGTTTTATTAGTATGATTTTGAATGGATTTGTCTCTATTAGTTTAAGAAATGTGGATTGTTTATTCTTAAGTTTTTTTTTCTTTCTTAATTTTATGTTTATTTATGTATTTGTTTAGTGAGTGATCTACAATTTGAATTCTTTTTTTGTTGTTGACTATTTATTCAATTAGTTAGTTTTTAGAAGTTAAGTTTTTGTCATTTTAAAGTTTAGGGAATTGTATATTTTTTTAACCCAACTCAATACTAATAATATAAATACTTCGAAATAGGGTTAGTTTTGTATAGTCCGAAAGTTACTTCGAATACTAATAAAATGAAAGTTAGTTTTGTGAATTTAGAATTCTCCGAACTTTTGAAGAAAAAAATACTTCGAAATAAATCACAGTATTTTTTATCTATTTTTACCTAAAACCGAATACTAATAAAATGTTGAGAATTTACTATTATTCATCTTCGATGATTCAGTGTTGGTGATTACAAAATGAATCTAATTTTATTTGGAAAACGATTTAATTTCTATCACTAATTTACTATCAAAATCATCGTAGATGTATAGGTTAATGGGAACATTTGAGATAATATATACCAATTTGAAAAAATATAAGAAATATGGGGTCGAACGTCGATTCAAACATTTAGAGAGAGAGAGAGAGAGAGTTATTGTGAATATGATTATACTGTAAAAAACATTATCCACTGCTCTAAAACTCTCGTCTTCTCCGATATCTTCCCCCATCGCCGGTGAGATTTCACTTTCAATTTCAATCACAAAGGGTATGATCCGTGCGGACGTGGTAAACAATTTTTTTTAATCTAATGGTATTTTATTTTATTTGGTCTCGTAGTTAATTTAATTATCTCTATCAGCTAAAGATCTGTGTATTTGTTTTAGTTTTTTTTTATTTATGATCATCTATGTGTTTATTTATTGGATGGTACACATTTTTACCGTTTTGTTTTCTTTGATGATCAATTTTATGCAATTAGTTGAGTTTTTTAAAAGGAAGATATTTATATTTTAAAGGGAAGATATTTATATTTTAAAGGGAAGATATTTACATTTTAAAGTTGCATAATAATTTTTTTAATTTTATTTCATGTGAAGTTATTATTTTGGAGTGTTTCATGTATGATTTTAACCCTATTTATGTGTGCAATATGTTTGTGATTCCTAAATCTATTTTTCTTTTATTTTTGTTGAAAAAGATTTCCATAGTTTTGCATGCAAGACGAGTTTTCAGTGATTGTTTGAAGTCACAACATTTGTTTGATTTTATTTAGAATAAATGTAATCCATAATTTATAAACACTAAATTCTATAGTTTTCTAAACTATATAAATAAACTGATAAAAGTAAATTATTAAATTGAAATTTCTTTAGATTAATTCAATATAATCTATTATCTTCTATTAAGTAAATGTATTTTCAAATTATAGTGAAAACTATTATATATATGGATGGTAATTATTATGAGAATTGAAATATATTTACATCACATTATATATATTTTGCATATACAAAGCTTTTATTTTCTTATCCTGTTGTAGTTACATTTATTTTATTTTTTTTTGTTAAAAATAATATCACAAAACACAACGATCTTAAATTTTTAAACTTAATTTATATTTTTGTGTAAATACTTTTAATATGTTTCTTAATTTTTTTTGCTCTTATTCTTTTTTTCATAGTTATGTATAATTGCAATTATTATGTTAAGTATACCTTAAATTTATTTATTTGATGTAAAACTTGCCAACTTATACTTTGCTTTATGAATTTAGTTACATATTTAACTTATTTGTTTAATTGTTAGGACTTGTTTGATATTTTAGTCTTTTTATAATATTTGCGATACAACTAAACCTAATTAAATATTTATAAAAGTTGAAATATATTATGGTAACCAAATTTATTAAATCTGTTATTATTTCAAAGAACTATATTCATATAACTTTATTATTTTCTGGTTTAATTTATAATATGAATAATGTCTTTTCAAATTCTTTTCATAATGTTATAACCAAATTTATAATTAATATATGTATTTAGTATGTGTATTAATTTTTTAGGATGCTGATGTGGCATCATGAGAAGAGAGCAAAGGTTTCTTTATATATATAAATTTTTTCCTTTATTGTTAAATTAAAAAACATTAAGATAAATTTTTTTAATCTAAAACCAACATTTATTTTCCTTTTTTGTGCTAACTTTACTTTTATGATTAAGTCTAGATTATATTTTTTTTTATTGTTAAATAATATGTGTCAAAATCTAATTGGTAATTTTTTACACGTGTCAAAATATAATTGGTAATTTTTTTACACGTGTCAAAATCTAATGGATTAACTCGACACGTGTCGCGATCTTGCGAGTTACTAACTTTGAATCATTCTCTTTTATATATATATAGATAGATAGATAACCAAACCAAATCCGAACCAAAACACAATTGCGTCAAACTGAATCGAAATCAAAACCAAATTACAAAAGGTTTTAGATGATTTCCATTTTATAAAACCGATGAAACCAAAAATGACCAAACCGAACCGCAAACTGGATTGCTCTCCCCATTGATTTGTATCGAACAAACCGGATTGAATGCAAGTCTAACCGAACGGTTTTAAGTACACAATTAAAACGTGCACCGATATTTTTCAAAGAAGAGCTAGTCTGACGACTCTAACCTAAAGTAGATGTATCACCTGGCATATTTTCCCAACCATGATTATGTTTCTCTAGAAAATTTAGTCTTCTAGAACAATAAAAAGATGAATGTAAAACAAGTCAAGCAACTTCTATAGCTAAGAAAATAATCACCTAATATATACAAACTTGTTGTAATGGGCATGACCAATACAATAATAAATAAATAAAACTGAACCCATCATCACAATATATATATTTTCAACACTCGTTCACTTATATTCTGTCCAAAGAAGAGATTAAGTAACACAAGAAAACAGTGATACTAACACAAAACAAAATGATGATTCTGAGGCTGGCTCTCGCCGCCGTCATCTCCGCCTCCGTGGCCGCACAATCAGCCTCAACGACGTCGCTTATAACATATATATTCGGCGACTCATTAACCGAAGTTGGTAACAACAATCATTTGCGATATTCGCTTGCGAGATCAGACTTTCCATGGTATGGGATTGATTTCTCAGGCGGCAAAGCTACCGGAAGATTCACCAACGGTCGGACTATCGGCGATATCATATGTGCATTCTCTCTCTTTCTCCATATATACATATATATGCACATAAATATATGTACACATGCATGTACTAATTATATCATGTATACTTACTCATTCAAGAACATGTATATGTTTATTCTAGCTACGAAGCTTGGGATTGCATCGCCACCACCATATCTATCGTTATCACAAAACGGCGTAGCATTTCTCAACGGTATTAATTACGCATCCGGAGGAGCTGGAATACTCAACGAAACCGGCCTTTACTTCGTACTATTTTTAGTCACCTTTTCTATATTCTATTTAAGAATTTAAAAATTATTTTTTTTAATATTATTCTTATAATTTTGATCGAGCAGATTCAAAGGTTGACGTTTGATGATCAAATAAATTGTTTCATGAAAACTAAAGAAGTTATTAGGGCGAAAATCGGAGATAGAGCTGCGAACAAGCATGTAAATGATGCCATGTACTTCATTGGCTTAGGTATAAATAAAAAAATTTCAACCATTTGGTTTTTAATTTTTGATTGTTTTGGTTATGGTTTGGTTTTATAGTTTCTTCCCTTTATAGAGAAATAATTATTAATTACGATCACCATTAACATAATTTTTTGTTTTGTTTTAATACTAAATTGTAGGAAGCAACGATTATGTAAACAACTTCTTGCAGCCATTTATGGCAGATGGGCAGCAATATACACATGATGAGTTTGTCGAACTCTTGACCTCAACCCTACACAACCAGCTTACGGTATTCCAACCGGCTTCTATTTCCATTTCCATTTCCATTTAGATTATTATCGGTAGATCGATGAGATCGACCATATCAATATTATATAAATCAAAAAGGCATTAGGAAAATATCCATAATCTTTTAGATCTTTCTTGATTTCTTTAATCTCGATATTGTCCATCCAAAAGTTACGCTATATTTTTGTTTAATTTTTGTGAATTTCAAAATACAAAGATTTCATTTTTTTTTTATGTTTCCAATCTTCAGTTCTTCAGTCTTTACCAATCCTACTTAAGGGTATTTAGTATTCAAAGGACATTTACCTAATAAAAATAGTCAAAGGACATTTACCTAATAAAGTACTACTATATGTTAGCTGATTGCTGCTTAATTAAGACATGAAATATTTGCGTTTTTTGGAAGCAGACGCTATACAAATTGGGAGGGAGGAAGGTAATCTTTCATGGACTAGGCCCATTGGGTTGTATCCCATCACAGAGAGTGAAGTCGAAGACAGGTATGTGCCTGAAGCGTGTCAACGAATGGGTAACGGAATTTAACTCAAGAACCAAGAACCTTCTTGAAGATCTCAACAAACGTCTTCCCGGAGCTAAATTCGCCTTCGCCGACACTTATCCTACCGTTCTTGATCTCATCAACAATCCCACTCGCTACGGTAAGGAAAATCTAATCATTTTCCCAAAATCAAAATTTAATTAGCATTTGAGCGTTAAGGATGTTCATGTCGGATATCGAAATAGACCATAGCCAGTAAGGATCGGAATAGATAATTCGAATATCTAAAATATATTACTCATAATGAAATATGGTACAAGAGATTTGAGGAATATGTCGGGGAGTATTTGGAAAGACTCAATAAATTTGGATAAAAACTACATGAGTTTGGATTTCTGAACCATTTTAGGGTATTAATATTATTGACAAAAAAAAGAGTTATTTCGGATGATTTGGTAAATTTATAGATAATGTCGGAATACTACTCATAATGAAATGATACAAGAGATTACGGAAACATGCCGGGTTCAGCTAGTTCGAGTATTTTGCAAGATTCAATAAATTCAGATAAGAGCTAAATGAATTTTAGATTTCTAAACCGTTCTAGGTATTAATGATGTTGAAAAACAAAAAATTTAACCAAGAGGCCTTAGGCTAGAGGTACTTGAGGAGATAAAACTCCAATATGGTGCCCGCAGTTCGAGTCCACCTCTTGGCCACCGGGAGATTAAAATGGGGACATTGCCGGCCCTTCAGGAACACACAGGGGTAATCCTGTGCTAGTCGGGACCACCTTGGTGGGGCCCGGAAACCTGAAGTAAATTCAAAAAAAAAAAGAAAAACAAAAAATTTAGATAATGTCAGAATATTTATTAAAAAATTGGACAATTTTGATTATCTTAAAGAAGTTATCCTAGTTTGCGTTTTGTTCATTAACGCAAACGTGGTTTTACAATAAACGCAGGGTTTAAGGTGGCGAACACGTCGTGTTGCAACGTTGACACGAGCGTTGGAGGTCTTTGTCTTCCCAATTCAAAGATGTGTAAAAACCGTAAAGACTTTGTCTTCTGGGATGCTTTTCATCCGTCAGATTCAGCTAATCAAATCCTAGCCGATCATTTATTCTCATCTCTTCTCTCTTCTCCGTCTCCATCTCCTGCTCCTTCTCCTAACCGCCATTAGTATAGTTTAATAAAAATACTAAACCAATCTCTTGTCATTTACTCTTTAAACCGGAACTACTTGCTAGACGCATGTGTAATTAATTATATTATATGTTCTTCTTGGTGTAACCAATCGGGACAAGCACAAGTATTATTTATTTTGAGATAAGTATAGTTTTTGTATGTTTCGTGAAAACATCTTGTCACAGTTCGCGCGTGTTTAGGGTTTCTGAACATACGTTAATAATAAATTAACACTGAAAAAATCTTATGCAACCAATTTAATATTTGTTTTGTTTCTGTTGATAGTCGAGAAAGAATAAGTGGATATTGTGTTGAGTTTAATTAAGGGCAATTCTACAAAATAGCACCAAAAAACTTAAAGTTCAATAATTTAGCACCAAAGGCTGAAAATTCCAAAACTAGCATTCATTTAAAAGGAAAAGGACTAAACTATCCTCTTTGTTAATAAACCACACTATCAAAATAGAAAAGTCGACAATGCAAATCTATCTTCTCTCTCGTTGAGGCCGACCGTTTTCCCCTTTTCTCTGCGACTTCAATCCCTATATTCCATCGCCGGATTTCTCGTCTTTGATCATCGGACTAGTTTAATTTCTCGTCTTTGTCGCCAGATTTCTCAACTTCTTTTTCCGATTCGAGATTTCCAAATTTGGTAAGATGTTTCTTGATATGATCCTAGACGGCTCAACGGAGGTTAATCACTTTCCCGGGGGAAAGATAGCCGAGGAGGAATTTACCGGGGAACTTCCCGGGGAAACAATTGCCGAAGAAGCATTGCATGTTCCGGAAGGACCTATGACGAGAGCTAAGGCGAGGAAGCTCGAGGAAGCACTAGGAGGACTCATTCACCGAGTACAAGACAGTTCACAATATTTGGGTGCTAAGGAAGAGGTGTTTCAAACTGCATTGGTTTCGATTCAAGCCCAAGTGTGCTCTTTTCCTTAGTTACGGTTTTTACCCATTGGGTTTTACGTAACAAGATTTTTAACGAGGCCTTGGCACCTCTTCCCCAAGCCCAAATCCAGCCAATTATCACTTCACATTTTCGACCAAGGAAGCCCAAGAGACATTTCTGAATTTTCCTTAGTCAAATTCAAATTCAAACTCCCTTTATTTCTTTTGTCATTTTCGAGTTTATTCCTTGTATTTTCGAGATGGGTTTTGTCCATTGAACTCCCTTTCCCTCTTTATATTTTCGTGTATGATCATTTGATCAAGTAACAATTTATCAATCAAAAACTTTCTCTCTTTCGATTTCTCTTTAGTGGATTCTAAGGAATTTCGATCGATTTATCAAGGGGATTTCCATCTCCCTTTGTGGGTAACCATTCAAATAATCGCCGTAACGAGGTGTCCGCAAGCGAGCTGCGAGTTGGGAGGATTATTGAGAGGAGTCTCACGCCTTCGAGCCGGTTCCACATCTCCGAGCTACGATTTCCACCGCCTTAAACCTCCGTTTAAGGATTATCCAAGCCTTACCGTTTTCTTTGAGACGATCCCGTGGACAGGGGTGTATTAAGTGGTATCAGAGCACTTAAGGATCCGGTAATATCGTTTCATCTATCACCTTTCATTTCGTTTTTGTTTCATTTCATTTCATTGCATATTTTTCATTTTGACCGTTCATCTTCTTTTGTGTTCATCGAATTGTTCATCATTTTCTGGGTTAATTCTAGTGTTGTTTTAATTTAAATTTTGCATTTAGATATTTGTTAGGTTGTTTGAGTCCATCGAAAATCAAAAAAAAAAAAAATCAAAAAAAATCAGTCATATTTTTTTAGGATTTAAATCGTTCATCGTCGTTAATTCCAAAAAAAAAATAAAAAAAAATTGGTTTTGATTGTTTTGATTCTCAGATCGACCTAAGCTTTTGTTGTGTGGATTTTAAAATTTTTTTTGAAAGGAATTAAGGATCAGCAATTTTTGGAAAATTTTGGAAATTTCAATCCGAGAAGCCGAGGAGTTTTCCCGGGAAAATCAAGTCCGAGGGACTTCCCGGGGAAAACTGAAGCCGAGGGGATTTCCGGGGAAAACCAGTCCGTGGGAAAATTTTTCTCCCCGGGGGAAAACATAAATCCGAGGGATTTGTAGCCGGGAAAAATTTCAAAACCCACCGAGGAACCCATTTTCCGAAAGAATTCGACAACACCAATTCCTTCCCTTCTCTTTGATAAATTCACGTTTGAAATTTTCTCACTTACTAACTTGTTCTTGTTATCATTTCAGGTACCAATATGTCGGAGGACACTTCCGAATCAAGTTCACCAAATAACCAAGCTGTGATGGAAGAGGTGACTCGTTTGATCACCGATTTAGGCGCAAAACTTTAGCCCGATGGCAAACCGGTCCATGAAGCCGCTACCAACGAGATCACTAGGCTGCTTGGTGAGATGACAATACGTATGGATATCATGCAAAGAGAACTACTGAGAGTTGCCGAGGCAACACCAGCACCAAATAATCCTGCACTTCCGCAAAACAACCCGGCGAATGGTCCTAACAACGATCCCGTTAATAGACCGTTGAATGGGAATGAGTACTACGAGGATTTTTCTAATCATGAGGATCAAGTTCGACCACGGCAAACTAGACAGCATGAATCCGATGGTCATTCATCCGGTAATTATCCAAGGAGACCGAGACGAGCAAACAACACGAGAGGTGTTATCGCAAAAATTCCTCCTTTCCATGGGAAGAATGATCCGGATGCGTATTTGGCATGGGAAATTAAGGTGGAGCTCGTGTTTGACTGTAATGAAGATACGGAAGTTCAAAAGGTGCGTGCTGTTGCAACGGAATTCTACGATTACGCACTAAGTTGGTGGGAACAATTGGTGACATCGCGGAGGCGTAACGATGAGGATGCGATCGTGACTTGGAGACAGTTAAAGGCTGTTATGCGCAAACGGTTCGTCCCCAGCCACCACCAACGTGACCTACACAATAGGTTAAGGAGACTTACCCAAGGAGCACGGAGTGTTGAAGAATACTACCAAGAGTTGGAAATGCTTATGACCCGCGCTCGCCTCGAGGAAGATAGTGAGGTTACTATGTCACGGTTTTTGGGAGGTCTTAACCGTGAGATTCAAGACTTGCTGGAACTACAGTACTATGGGGATCTTGAGGAGATGCTACAAAAGGCAAACATCATCGAAAGACAACTCAAAAGAAGGAATGCCGCAAAACCTTTCTACGGTTCTAGCATGCGATCTAATCAGGTCACTAATAGTTCGGGTTTTTGACCAAAAACGGATGTGAGGACGGGAACGGATTCGAAGCCTTTCACTCCAACGTATGTTCGTAATCCTAATGAGAAAGCCGAGACTTCTCAAGCCAGGAGCACAGATCTTCGATGCTTCAAATGCCAAGGCCGAGGGCATATGGCCAAAGATTGTCCGAATAAAAGAACTATGGTTCTCCGAGGGGATGGTGAGATAGAGTCGGAAGCGGAAGAAGATTGTGAGGTCTCGCAAAAGGTTGAGGAGTAAGCTGAAGACATTGAGTATGGAGACTTACTAGTGGCGAGACGGACCTTACTTATTCAAGATCGGCCGAAAGAAGAAGAACAACGGGAAAATCTGTTTCATACGAGATGCCGCGTCAAAGGGAAAATTTGTAGCCTTATCATCGATGGGGGCAGCTGTACGATTGTGGCAAGTACGACACTTGTGGAGAAGCTGGGTTTAGAAGTGACAAAACATCCCAAGGCGTATTATCTCCAATGGTTGAACAACGAGGGCCATTTAAAGGTAACGAAACAAGTTTTGGTTCCTTTGTCTATAGGAAGCTACGTGGATGAGGTTCTTTGTGACGTGCTGCCTATGGAGGCGGGGCATATACTGTTGGGACGACCTTGGCAATTTGATCGCAAGGTTACTCACGATGGTCTCACCAACAAGCATTCATTCGCATACAAAGGTAAACACGTGGTCCTAGTTCCTATGACCCCTCTCGAAATCTACCAAGACCAGAAAATCCGTGATCTGAAAACACGTGGTCTATTAACGGAATCCGAGGCTAAGAATGACCTCAATACCGACCAATCCCAAGCTAAAGAAGGTATGAGTTTGATCGTTAATCCAAAGAAAGCCGCGGAGCCAAAAACCGTAAGAAAATCTACTCTTTTTGCGAAATCTAGTGAGGTAAAGCAAGCTTTGTTTACAAAGAAATCTTTTATTGTTCTTATGTTTAAAGAGACTCTTATGAGTCATACTGATTTTGAGCCGGAGCTCCCGAGCAAGATGGTTTCTGTTTTACAGGATTTTGACGATGTCTTTCCCGAAGACAACCCACACGGTTTGCCGCCTATCCGAGGGATCGAGCATCAAATAGATTTTGTGCCCGGAGCTGCTCTTCCAAATCGACCAGCATATAGGACTAATCCCGTGGAGACTAAGGAGCTTCAAAGGCAGGTCACGGAGCTTATGGAGAAAGGACATATCCGCGAGAGCATGAGTCCTTGTGCGGTGCCGGTTTTGCTTGTTCCGAAGAAGGACGGAACGTGGCGTATGTGCGTCGATTGCCGCGCCATAAATAACATCACTGTAAAGTATCGACATCCTATTCCTCGTTTAGATGATATGTTAGATGAACTCTATGGGTCTTGCATATTTTCTAAAATTGATCTTAAAAGTGGATATCATCAAATTAGGATGAAAGAGGGGGATGACTGGAAAACGGCATTTAAAACTAAGCATGGGTTGTATGAATGGTTAGTGATGCCTTTCGGGTTAACTAATGCACCTAGTACGTTCATGAGGTTAATGAACCATATCTTGCGATCGTTTATAGGAGTCTTTGTCGTTGTATACTTTGATGATATTCTAGTATATAGCAAGAACATAGACGAACATGTAACGCATGTTAGGGCTGTTTTGGATGTTCTTAGGAAAGAAAAGCTTTATGCGAATTTAAAGAAGTGTACGTTTTGTACGGATAACTTGGTTTTTCTAGGCTTTGTTGTAAGTGCACAGGGAATCAAGGTCGATGAAGAAAAGGTGAAGGCAATTCGCGATTGGCCTAGTCCGAAGTCCGTTGGCGAAGTGAGGAGTTTCCATGGACTTGCGGGTTTTTACCGACGCTTTGTGAAGGATTTCAGTACCTTAGCCACACCTCCAAACGAAGTTATCAAGAAAGATGTTGGATTCAAGTGGAACGAAGCACAAGAAAATGCCTTCCAAGCGTTGAAGGATAAACTTACCAACGCCCCACTTCTCTCTTTACCGAATTTTTCTAAAACATTTGAGATTGAATGTGATGCCTTTGGTATAGGTATCGGTGCTGTCCTTATGCAGGAGATGAGACCAATCGCTTACTTTAGCGAAAAACTCGGAGGAGCAACGTTGAATTACCCGACGTACGATAAGGAGCTTTACGCTTTGGTCCGAGCTCTGCAAACGTGGCAACACTACCTCTGGCCTAAAGAGTTCATGATCCATACTGATCATGGGTCTCTCAAGCATCTCAAAGGACAACAAAATCTGAACAAACGTCACGCACGGTGGGTCGAGTTTATCGAAACTTTTCCGTATGTCATTCGATACAAACAAGGTAAGGACAATGTAGTTGCTGATGCATTGTCAAGGAGGTATGTTCTTCTCTCTACTCTTGAGGCTAAGTTGCTGGGTTTTGAACAGATTAAAAATTTATATGCAACTGATTCGGATTTTAAAGAAGCTTTTAACGCAACCGAAAAATTTGCCTTTGGAAATTTTTTTCGAAATGATGGATTTCTTTTCTTTGAAAATCGACTTTGCGTGCCTCACTGTTCTTTGCGAGAGTTGTTTTTTAGGGAATCACATGCAGGAGGACTTATGGGACACTTTGGAGTCGCCAAAACGCTAAGCACGTTGCAAGCCCATTTCTATTGGCCGCACATGAGAAAAGATGTGGAAAGAATTTGCGGACGTTGTGTCACTTGCAAGCAAGCCAAATCGAAGGTAAGTCCGCAAGGTTTGTACTCTCCTTTACCTATTCCTACTGTTCCGTGGGTTGATGTGTCTATGGATTTCGTTCTTGGATTGCCTAAGACTAGGAAGGGTCGAGATTCCATCTTTGTGGTAGTTGATAGATTTTCTAAGATGGCTCACTTTATTCCTTGTCATAAAACGGATGATGCATCACTAGTTGCGGAATTGTTCTTTAGGGAAGTAATACGTTTGCATGGCATGCCTAGGACGATAGTTTCCGACCGTGACACTAAGTTCTTGAGTTATTTTTGGAAAACGTTGTGGTCTAAGTTAGGTACTAAACTCTTGTTTTCTACTACTTGTCACCCGCAAACTGACGGGCAAACAGAAGTAGTGAATAGAACCTTGTCCACTCTCTTGCGTGCTATCATTAAAAAGAACATTAGGACTTGGGAAGATTGTTTGCCACACGTTGAATTTGCTTATAACCATGATGTTCACTCCGCTACTAAGTTTTCACCTTTTCAGTTGGTTTATGGTTTTAATCCCATTACTCCTTTGGATCTAACCGAATTACCTTCCAATGAGCGCTTGAGTTTTGATGTGAAAAAGAAGGCTGATATCGTGCAGAAGATGCATGAACAAGCGCGGTTGAACATCGAGAAACGAACCGAACAATACCGTAAGCAAGCTAACAAAGGTCGGCGTGAGAAAATATTCGAACCAGGAGATCTCGTTTGGGTTCATTTGCGGAAAGAACGTTTTCCGGATGAACGGAAATCTAAGCTCATGCCACGGACGGATGGTCCATTCCGTGTCACCAAACGGATCAACAACAATGCCTACGTCATCGATTTGCAAGGTAAGTATGCTATTAGTTCAAGTTTCAATGTTTCTGACTTGATCCCTTTTGTTGCAGATAGTCCAGATTTGAGGACAAATCCTTTTGAAGAGGAGGGGCATGATATGATCCTAGACGGCTCAACGGAGGTTAATCACTTTCCCAGGGGAAAGATAGCCGAGGAGGAATTTACCGGGGAACTTCCCGGGGAAACAATTGCCGAAGAAGCATTGCATGTTCCGGAAGGACCTATGACGAGAGCTAAGGCGAGGAAGCTCGAGGAAGCACTAGGAGGACTCATTCACCGAGTACAAGACCGTTCACAATATTTGGGTGCTAAGGAAGAGGTGTTTCAAACCGCATTGGTTTCGATTCAAGCCCAAGTGTGCTCTTTTCCTTAGTTACGGTTTTTACCCATTGGGTTTTACGTAACAAGGTTTTTAACGAGGCCTTGGCACCTCTTCCCCAAGCCCAAATCCAGCCCATTATCACTTCACATTTTCGACCAAGGAAGCCCAAGAGACATTTCTGAATTTTCCTTAATCAAATTCAAATTCAAACTCCCTTTATTTCTTTTGTCATTTTCGAGTTTATTCCTTGTATTTTCGAGATGGGTTTTGTCCCTTGAACTCCCTTTCTCTCTTTATATTTTCGTGTATGATCATTTGATCAAGTAACAATTTATCAATCAAAAACTTTCTCTCTTTCGATTTCTCTTTAGTGGATTCTAAGGAATTTCGATCGGTTTATCAAGGGGATTTCCATCTCCCTTTGTGGGTAACCATTCAAATAATCGCCGTAACGAGGTGTCCACAAGCGAGCTGCGAGTTGGGAGGATTATTGAGAGGAGTCTCACGCCTTCGAGCCGGTTCCACATCTCCGAGCTACGATTTCCACCGCCTTAAACCTCCGTTTAAGGATTATCCAAGCATTACCGTTTTCTTTGAGACGATCCCGTGGACAGGGGTGTATTATTTCTATTTGGGGATTTCTCGAGAG
Source organism: Eutrema yunnanense (assembly GCA_002933935.1). Lineage (NCBI taxonomy): Eukaryota > Viridiplantae > Streptophyta > Magnoliopsida > Brassicales > Brassicaceae > Eutrema > Eutrema yunnanense. Next base: position 352,357 of record PKML01043686.1, on the reverse strand, counting down.
AAACGTTCTCTCGTAACCACTATCTCTCAAATCTCAATCGCCGACGGTACCTCCGTCCAGCCCATTTTTTCGTCAGCCATCTTACGTGACCATGCCACTGTTATCTCTCCGTAAGTTCATCTTCTGCTCCGTTTGTTGTTTATGTTTTTCTGCGTGCGATTTGAAGTTCCTTTTCTATTGAATTTGTGCAACATCCTGTCCTTTTTTTAGTTGTCAAATTCAGTTCTTTTTCGTCATGTTCTCTCCTTTTCACCACTGATTTGCTTGGTTGGGGTTGGTTTTGGATGCTTGTGTGAGGTTAATATTGTTTAATTATGGAGTGAATTAGTGATATTTTGGTTAATTGGTGTTTATTAGTCAAACCTTATGGTTTAGTGTAAATGTGTGTTGTAGAATGCTCGTGGCTTTCCATGAGTTGTTTTTGCTTCATCTCTCGTGGTTTGTGTTTGAATTCATGTTTCATCACCCTAAAAAGGTTGTGTTTACTTGAATGGAATCCCAGTGATTAGGTTGTTTGGTTGACTAGATTCAAGTCCTAGAAATATTTTTTCGAGGTTAATGTGATTGCCAAAGAAAAAAAATCTGCCATTTGTGGTTGGTTAAGGTTAAGTCCATACAAGTGTTACGAAGCTTAATAAATTTGACATATCTGACATTAAAAGCTTAATAAAGCGGAAGGCCTTCCTAAATGTGTAAATGAGAACTTTTGTGTCCATTTATACAAAACTCAAATTTAAGAAGCCATAATACACATTTAGGAATGCTCTACCTAAAATTTAGTAAGATTTTTTTAACATTTAGGAAACTCTACCTAAATCCGTTTATGTCTGAAAACTCACCAAGCACAGAGCAATTTGAACAAAAAACCAACTTTTGAGGATCATATTTATCCCACATATTACAAAATGTAACTTAAAAAAGCACAATTACAAATAAAATGTGTGACTGCTTCAATTGTGCCACATTGAGACAAAAACATCACTTAGGGCTTCCTAAAACATTATGGATACTTCCTGAAAATTCATGAAGACTTCCTAAATTTAGGAAGACTTTCTGAAGATTTAGGAAGACTTTCCGAAACTTTTAGAAATCATTGTTAAATTATTCAAAACCATTGATATTCCATATGAACTAATCTATGCATTGTCTAAACTTTTAGAAGTCTTAATTTGAAGATTTAGGAAGACAATATTGATATTCTTATATTATGTTTTTTTGTTTCTTTTGTGTAAGACTGATCTTGTTTTGTGAGTGAAGGTCTCGATCTTGAAGAGCTTACGGAGCACTGGACAAGAAGTAATGTCCTAATATACTCACCACATCGACGAGCGGAGAAGCGGCATATGCGAAATTTGCAACGGCAAAAACTTCAGTGTGGTGGGACGTTGAGAACTGCCCTTTCAAACACAAACAAACGTGTGAAGCTACGCTCTGCAGAATCAATATATTATTGTAAAGCTCGTCAATAATGTTTCCCTTTCAAAATTCTTTCCAGATCTTCTGTGATATTGTGATTGGAGTATTGTAAATTGATAGACGATTGTCTCCTTTTAATAAATGAGCCTTTTAGTTATGTGATGATGTCAAACAAAAAAAAAGTTATGTGATTTTGTTAGCAACAAAGTTGATCTTAACGATTTATGAAGTTTTTTAAAAATTTTAGGAAGGATTTCAAATATTTTAGGACGGCTTTCCTGAATCGTTAAGAAAGTTTAACCATAGACTTTAGAAACTTTAACCATAGACAATAAACTACATGTTGGTAGAACGAAGCAATAAACTGCATTTACAAGAAGGATAAAAAAATCAGCAAGAATAAGAATGCAATTTAGAAAATACTACAAAATTAATGGAATACTGATATTTCATTGGATAGCAATATATCACAAAATAATCATATATCTCATCTGTAACAGATAAAGACTCGATAAGAATACACATTTAGGAATGGTTTTCGTAAACTTTAAAGTATTCTTTATGGAAATGCAAGGTATTTAGGAACCATTTAGGAACATATATAACGTATTTAGGAAAGCCTTCCTAAATCAACAAGAAATAATCATTTATGGAAATGCAAGGTATTTAGTAACCATTTAAGAACATATATAACGTATTTTGGAAAGCCTTCCTAAATCAACAAAAAATGATCATGTATGGAAATGCAAGATATTTATGAACCATTTAAGAACATATATAACGTATTTAGTAAAAGATGTTTGCAATAAGCTCACCATACCAAAATCCATTTGAAATTATGTTTAACCAAGAAACAATTCAGAAACCAGTGTAGGGAATCACCTAAGTAGTAAAAGCTTATCGTCATATCCAATTAATGTATTTCGGAAAGTGTACCTAAATGAACAAATGATGAAAAATACAATGGATAGAGAAAGATACAAATGATGAAAAATGATCATTTCTTGAAAATGAATCCTATTTAGGAACATATATAACGTATTTCAGAAAGTGTTCCTAAATGAACAAAAACAAAAAACTATAAAAAAACGATATTTTCTGTTGATTTCCATACTTAAATGAAGCATCAGAACATATGTGTTGTTGTTTTTGCTACACAAAGGAATAAAGAAAGAAAGATACAAATGATGAAAACTGATCCTTTCTTGAAAATGAAACATATTTAGGAGCATATATAACGTATTTCAGAAAGTCTTCCGAAATGAACAAAAACAGAAAACGATATTTCATGTTGATTTCCATGCTTAAATGAAGCATCAGAACATATGTGTTGTTGTTTTGGCTACACAAAGGAATAAAGAAAGAAAGATACAAATGATGAAAAATGATCATTTCTTGAAAATGAAACGTATTTAGGAACATATATAACGTATTTCAGAAAATCTTCCGAAATGAACAAAAACAGAAAACGATATTTCATGTTGATTTTCATGCTTAAATGAAGCATCAGAACACATGTGTTGTTGTTTTGGCTACACAAAGGAATAAAGAAAGAAATATACAAATGATGAAAATTGATCATTTCTTGAAAATGAAACGTATTTAGGAACATATATAACATATTTTGGAAAGTCTTCCGAAATGAACAAAAACAGAAAACGATATTTCATGTTGATTTACATGCTTAAATGAAGCATCAGAACATATATGTTGTTGTTTTGGCTACACAAAGGAATAAAGAAAGAAATATACAAATGATGAAAATTGATCCTTTCTTGAAAATGAAACGTATTTAGGAACATATATAATGTATTTCATAAAGTCTTCCGAAATGAAACGTTTGGAAAGTTTCATAAAATCTTTCAAAAGTATTTCAAAAGTATGTAAAGTATACTAAATCGTTTGAGAAGCTTCATAAAACGTTTGGAAAGTTTCATAAAATCACTTTGAATGTTATCTCTATTGTGTGTTCGTTTGAATGTAATAAAACTATCATATAGGTACTTTGCACATACTCTTGTTGTGCCCTCCTCTGCAACATCTGCTGCACTTTTTTTAATGATGCACCTCCAACAAAAAGGACCTATCAAGCTCCCAATAATAAGTGTATTCAATAAGAAAAAGAATACGAAATGATTCACATAACCTACGCAATCTCACCAAACCACTCAATAAAATTTGCAACACAACATCGACAAATAACAGACAATATCTTACTAAAACATGGACAAGGAGAAACCTTACATGTCCCCATCCATGCTTGCCGGATTGCATCCCTTTTCTTCTTGTTACCCAAAGTTATCATTATACCAATTACCACTAATGGTCTTTTCTTGGTTTCGGTTTCATCAGAATGTTTGGGAATTTTTGGAACAAAACCTTTTTGCCTTGCTGCACTTAGTTCCATTTCAAGATCTGCTAGTGTCTTCTTCTGTTCCCTAGAAAGAAAATTCTGTGTTCAACAGTCTTTTATAGACACGAGAATCAAGAGCACCTCAACAACAATCAAACGTTTAAATGATGCAAATGGATTGGATCAACAATCAAGAGCACCTCAACAACAATCAAACGTTTAAATGATGCAAACAATCAAACCAGTTTCTCAGATTCCTCGAAAATCCAACCAGATCCTTCTCTCATTTCTCTTCCTCCTCCACGCTGTCGGCTTCCGCTAAGCTTCTTCTCCTCTCCCTCTTCTTCGGCGCCGGTTTCTTATTGTACGAACTGCCCGACGACGTGGTGAATTCACGAGCGTCGGGGAGACAATTCGAATCGCGTTTCTGATTTAGCAACGGGACGTCGGCATGAGTCTCAACGGAGCGATGCCTAGGGTTCAATTGTTTCCTCCGGAGCTTCTTCCCGGGAATTGTGGAAGAGCGAGAGGAGCAGCCGAAATTGAATAGCTCGGAGAGAACATCGCTCATCACACTGAAAATTATATCAGGATAAAATAGTATTTTGTCTCTTTAATGAATGCTAAAAATGAGGCTTTTTTATTATGATGCTAGTTTGGTCAGAAAGTTTTCAAAAAGTGCCATTTTGATCAGTTTCTCTTTAATTAATGCTCACAAAACCGAAAACACCAATTAAAAAATCATAATTCATTTTTAATATCAAACTGTTTTAATAATAGACTCATACAGCTGTACTGGTTCGATTATCAATTTTATCATAGATTTAAATTCTTGATAAGTAACCAAAGTGGTAGTAAATTTATTATATCAACAAGTAAAATAAATAAGCTAAAAACACAAAGAAATGTTGTTTATATGAATTCATTTCATTAACAGAACCATGTCCGTTATATATTAATTGAGAATCATTGTTAAAATTAAACTTTACCATGACATTTGATTTACAATATTGTCTTGCTGACGTATCATCATAAGACCATCTCCAGTAGGAAGACAAATTTCCCATCATATATTCCCTCCACATCACTTTATTCTCCTTCCATATTATTTCAATTTTTTTAATTCACACCCAACTCCACAATAGGAAGGCAAATCATTTTCTCTTTCCTCCAACTCATTTTCTCTTTCCTCCACATCACTCCATCATATATAATTCATTTTATATTTATTTATTTTATTTTTATTATTTTATATATGTTATACATTTTATAAATACTATTACTATTAATATATTTATAATCACAGAAAATAATTTTTATAATGTAAAAAAAATAATAACTAATATATAATTTGTTTTTTTAATTAGAGTTGATTAATATATGAAAATATATTATTTTAATGATTCAAATAAAATACTTATTTTCTAAATAAATAAACAACACTCGTTATTATTAATAAAGACAAACCAAACATACATAATTCATTAAAATCTTACAACAAAACAAACACCAAACATTAATAAACTTAGAAATAAATTTTGATATTTCTAATTGAGGGTTGCTCCGAATCTTTGCCAAATATGCTCGACGAGATCCTTCTTCAATTGAATATGTTGATCCCTATCACGTAAATTGGCTCTAACATGAATATCTGATTCTGACCGGCCTTGCACATGGACTTCAAATTATGGTAATATTTGGGTGTCGACGTTGATCGAGGAGCTTGATGCAGAATTGTTTGAAGGTTCGAAGTCGATATTTTCCCAGTTTCGCGAATATGTATCACGTTCATCCTCTACTATCATGTTATGTAAAATAATGCAGGCCCACATTATTTTACCTAATACCTCGATATCCCACATTCTAGATGGTTGCCGAACAATAGCAAATCGTGCTTGGAGAACACCGAATGCTCGTTCCACGTCCTTCCCACATGATTCTTGTTGTTTGGCAAACAATTGTGCTTTGTCGCCTACAGGAACTTGAATTGACTGAACGAAGACAGGTCATTTAAGATAGATTCCATCAGTATCAGTCGATCCACTACTAAAACCGATTGGCTCGTTAATGGGTTGAATGTTAGGGTAGTTCATATTAGGTGAAACATTGGTGTTTCCCAGAACTGGTGGGTAGCCATATGGCATATATGGATGATTATACGGGTATTGCATGCCATAATTTGGTGGCATCATATATGGCATTTGAAAATTTGGATGCATTCCCGAATTTATAGGATTTTCTGGAAGTTGTGTATTTGGATTTTGTGGTTGTATGTTTGGATTTTGAGGGTTTGGAAAAACATAATTTGGTAGGAGATTGTAATTGCGAGATGGATCTATAAGAATGTTGAAAATTGAAAAAAAAAATACGAAAGAGAGTGATAATGTAGGAAAAGAAATGAAAAGAGAGTGTTAAATCTTGAGATTTTTTTTGGTGTCCAAATGGTATGAACCTAGGCTCTATTTATAGATGGTAAGAAATAAAAAATAATGGTGTAATTTTTTTTTTGATCAATTATTGAGCAAAAATAGCATTTAAGAAGAATGTAAAAAAGAAAAAAAAACATAGAACCAATCACATGCCACCACATCAATTCCCTACAGAAATTTCACGGAAGGGAAATTTTTCCATTGTCGCATGACTTGGCATTTTCCCTTTTGGATTTGCCTTCCTATTGGATGCAAAAACACCCAATTTCCCTTGCTATTGCACTTGGTCTAAGAGAGATTCTAAAACTAATATAAAATTAGGTCGACGTAACTAGGTTATTTACAATTTAAGTCACTCACATTAATTTAATAATTTAGTTAAAAACAATTTATACCAATTAGTTATTTAATATTCATCATCTATATATATATAAAGTTAGCTTTGTTCTCTTCTCATGATGCCACCTCACCTTCCACCTAAGCAACAAACATTAAAACAAAAAACAAAAACACACACACACATAAAACAAAAGATCAAAAAAAAAAAACCCAAACATAAAACAAAAATTCCAAAATATACATAAATTGGTGCTGTCAATTTGAGTCATTATCCGCGGATCCTGCTTCGTTTAACCCGCCGCCAGTAGGGTGCGGGTCAGGTGCGGGTCGAGAAATTTTAAGTTCTTATTATTTATTATTTAAATATTTGCGGGTTACCCGCGGGTACCCGCGAATTCAAGCGGGGCGGGTGCGGGTCGAACAAAAAATTTAACCCGTGCAGGGCGGATCTAGCGGGGCAAGTTTGACCCGCTTGACAGGCCTAATTAGAATCCAACATGAAACACGATTAAAAAGAATGATGTTAAAAAAAAATACACGATTAAAAATAATATAAAATGGAAAATAAAATAAAATAAGGGACCACCCAATATTAAACTGTTAGAAACAGTTCCATTAACTCCAAAACCAAGTAAATAAAATACTATTACACAATCAAAACAAAATTAAAAAAGAATGTGGACCACGTCCGCGCATAGTATCTATACATCCAACATATTTTTTTTAAAAAGTATCTAACTAAAATTTTAAAAGTTGCCCAAATTCCTTCATTCCTTAATATTAAAGAGAAACGTATTCTACAAGGGATTCAACAAATATGTTTTAGATGAAAAAAAAAAAAAAATTATGCAAAGAAAACTTTAAATTGTTAAGATATTCCCTAAAAAACCAACTAATTGCATGAAATTGACCAACAAATAAAAAAAATAAGTAAAAATGTGTACTATCCAATAAATAAAAAATAAAATATTAGACAATAAAAACTGTTTAGAAAAATTGTTTACAACGCCCGCGCTTAGCGCGGATCACATCCTAGTTTAATTTATAAAAATGTCTTATATCCTCCCTTTGCTACCAGAATATTTATTGAAAATTTAGTATATCAATTATTTCCTTAAACAAAATATTCTTACTTTCATATTTGTTTGATCTTATTTTTGAAAAAATAAATAAATTATAATATCATCCATGTAATAAAAAAAACTCCATTTTTTCGCACATGTTATAATTCAAATTTTAAAAAACGAACATAAATTACTCAAATGGTGAAGAAATATGTGTGTTTTGAAAGGTCTGCATCAGAATTGAAAATATATGGTAGTTCATAAATCTATTATACAAATGACCAAAATGATAAGAAACCATAAGAGTAGGAAGCCTCACATAACTTAAAAAATATCTTCGGTTTAATATAGTTTTTTTATTGAGCTATATAATTAAAATAAAAAGATAAATATTATAAATATTTAAACTTGATAAATAGTTTGATATGATAAAAAAGTATTAAAATATTTTTTCGAAAATTAGTTTGATCAAAATATTAATATATTATAAAAAAATTAACTTGATCAAGAATAAAATCGATTATAAATCTATATAATCAATCCGTGTATTTACAATTGTATCATAACACAAATGCAATTGTAACTATTATTTGTAGTTATGTAGTCAACACATAATTTTGCAGTTATCAATATGAGCTAATGTTTTGTAATTATAATTAAAAAAATTAGGGTTAACTTTCACTCTTGTGCGGGTCATCACTTAGTCAGGGCCGGCTTAGGAGGGAGGGCAAAGGGGCATGGGCCCCGGGGCCCACAGCTTTTGGATCAAAAATAACAAGAAAAAAGGGCCTAAAAAAAAAAAAAATTTGTCCAGGGGCCCAAATTTTTTTTTTAATTGCCCACAGACCCCCAAAAAAATTTTTATTGCCCAGAGGCCCCAAAAAATATTGAGCCGACCCTGCACTTAGTATACTATTAAACCTCTATGTTGTTAGATGTTTTACAATATACACATATTACAAATATTTATAATACCAAATATATCATCTTTACGTTAATTATACTTAGTTACTTAATTTATTTTCTAGTCTTGATTTTAATAATTTGTATGTGGAAAGTGGAAAATATAACACAAATTTCAAACAAACCACTACTTAATTAACATTATTATTTTTTTTTTAATTTAATTAATAAAAAGTTATTTATAAATGCCACAGAGCATGCAAAAGGTAACGCGTTCCAAGATGAGTTTTGAAAGTTTCGAACAGACACTTTTTTTTTCAATTTAACTAATTACAGTTTTTTTTCAATTGGACTCATTGAAGAAATGTGGAGAGCGTTACAATTGGAAGAAATGAGAATTGCGTCGCTCAAGATGGAGCTCGTGCGTTAGGTAATGGAGATGCAATGATGATTTTAATTTGTTGTTTATTTAAGTTATCTTATGATTGTATTTTCGATTGTTGCTTGGATTATCTATTTTACAATTATTCTGCCAAACAATATTATTCTATTGCGTTGAACAAGAGAAAGAGTTTTTCACCAATTTTGTAATAATAATTAATGTAATAATATTAAAGTTTTTAAAAAATGTCTTAAACAAAATGGCTTTAGAAAAACGTCATCACAAACACTTTTCTTTACACGGATTCATCATCAAACACAAAGTTCCTCCAAATCCTTGCGTTGTATCTTAAGGGTTACGTGTTCAAGATTCCTTGACTTGTTACAATATGAATAAGCTATATATATATATATATATATATATGGCAATAGCAGTTTTGATTCACTATCTATTATGAGAATTCACCGTCTTCTTCTGAAATATGTTGAACAAGAGCTTTGGAAGAGATGTGATACGATGATGGTGTAGTAACAATATCACTGAATGAGTCTTTCCTTGACACGCCCTGTGGAATAATTAAGAACAATATTGCAAGATGTTGTAGAAGAAAATCACCTTTGTGACATTAAAGTCCAACTTGGGCACGCCGGAGAGTACTCACGGGGTTTTTCGAAAGACAAATTTCTATGGCATCAAGACAACTTATGTGAGAAATATGGGTCTGGTCCATGCAGTTTACATTGTAGTCTAGTAACAAGCGATATGACTACCCCTAGTATTAGTCAGAAAGTATTCTAAACTCGGAACATGCATGGTGTTGGCCCGTTTGGATCTCATGGTCCGTTGACCCGAGCCCAATTCGGAGTTTATGATGTCCGTCGGTTGAACCGTTGAACATGGGAGTAATCCACTCTGTAACACATTAATGCATTTCTAACGAGACTGATCGGACAGCTGATAGGACATATTAAAAATAAAAAAAAAACATTGACTTGGATATTTGGTAAATTGTAATGTGCATGATGAACTAAGATCAATAAAACCAACTAAAGATCAATAAAACAATCAACATGCTAATTTTTTAATCGTTTTTTCTTTTTGATAAAAGATTGATTTTTTTAACAAGGATTATTTATCCTTAATTATCAAAGATTGATTTTTGATGAAAGATTTTTTTTTTTTAATCGTTTGCCCATGTCTTTCCATTGACTTCTTTTTCCCCCACAGCATAACTAACGGATAAAAAAAAAAAAGACAATTACTCAAATAGCACAAAAACGTTGTGATATGACTAGAGTAATATATACCTTTTTGATATTACTTAAATGATACAACTTTTAAAGGAAATATTCATTAAGGGCTGCTTTCAAAATGTAATTAACGATAATGCCATTTAGATTTTTTTTAAGTGAGGTTTACGGTTAATTTTGAAAAAATTACAGAAAATGATTCATGATTTCATAATCGATGATGCCCTAACCGCCGGTGTTTCATGTTCGTCTCTTTCGGTTGCGACTCGTCTTGTCCGCCTCGTCACAGTCTCATGTCGAAGGTTTGAAGGATTTTCATCGTTTGAAAGTGGAATCTAACTACTGTAAGTTAACGATTTTATGAAGTTATACTGTTAATTTTCCATAATCGATATCCCCATGAAGTTATACAGTCAACTTTCCGGCCATATTCCGGCCTTTAATTTCAAAATCCGAGTCTAATGATTTTACATTGATGGCTGATTTATGCACACTTGACAGCTGATTTTATATTGATGGCTGATTTATGTTTGCGTGAAGGCTGATTTATGTTTACGTGAAGGCTGATTTATGTTAATATGATGGCTGATTTATGTCTTTAATTGAGATTTTTTATTAATTAATATGACGATTCAGTTTCTTCTAATATAGAGAAAGAAAGTGTCGATTCACTATCTTCTCATCACTAACAGGAAAAAGAAACTGTCGATTCAGTTTCTTCTAATATAGAGAAAGAAAGTGTCGATTCAGTTTCTTCAAATATAAAGAAAGAAAGTGTCGAACCGCCGGTGTTGCCTGTTCTTCTCTTCCGATTGCGACTCGTCTCGTCCGCCTCGCCGCAGTCGCATTTCGTCTATTAACAAAACCACCTACGCACCCTTTTCGAAGGTTTGAAGGATTTTCATCGTTTCAAAGGTGGAAGTTAACTACTGTAAGTCAGCGATTTTATGAAGTTATACAGTTAATTTTCCATAATCGATGGCCCCATAATCAATTTTCCGGCCATATTCCGGCCTTTAATTTCAAAACCCGAGTCTGATGATTTTATATTGATGGCTGATTTATGTTTGCGTGAAGGCTGATTTATGTTTGCGTGAAGGCTAATTTATTTTAATATGATGGCTGATTTATGTCTTTTAAGTGAGATTTTTTATTAATTAATATGACGATTCTGTTTCTTATAATTTACTAATATAGAGAAAAAATGTCGATTCAATATCTTCTCATCACTAACAGGAAAAAGAAAACCTCTCTGGGCGATTGCCGAACCGCCGGTGCTGCTTGTTTGTCTCTTCCGATTGCGACTCGTCTCGTCCGCCTCGCCGCAGTAGCATTTTGTCTATTAACAAAACCACATACGCACCATTTTCGAAGGTTTGAAAGATTTTCATCGTTTGAAAGGTAGAAGCTAACTACTGTAAGTAGGGATGTTAATTCGGGTAGAAAAGCCTAGCCCGGCCCGGCCCGAGCCCGAGTTGAGCCCGCCCAGTTTGAGCCCGAACCCGAGTTGAGACCATGAAAAAGGTACCCGAAATGAGCCTGCCCGTTTTAAGCCCAGGTAGTTCGGGTCACCCACGGGTACCCGAGTTAGATATTTTTTTTTTTGTTGACTTGTAGATCTAATCTAGCACCTAATCGTAGTATCTGCCCTTACTTTATCTAAAAACTCAGATTCGATAATCAGATCCATAAATCACAAGCATCTAATCAAAGAACCGGCACTACAAAGTCTACAAATTTCGCAAAAGTTAAGAAACTAAAGTTACAATTTTGAGCATACCCAGATGAATATTTATCACCAAACGCGACGAAAGCAAACAACTTTTGATGCAATTTTGTTTTGGGTTACAAAAGGAATAGAGAAACGAAACCATGAGATTGGAAGAAACCGAAAAGGAGAAATTCCAAGATAAAGGAAAAAAAATCCGAACGATAGAGAAGCTGGATCGGGAATTAGGGATTTAGACTTCGACGATAGAGAAGAAAGAGGCAAAATTGTTAATTGACAAAAAAAACCAGTGGGTACCCAGTACCTGATCGGGTATACCCATTTGGGCCTGCAGATATAAAAGCCTGCCCGTTTTGAGCCCGAATTTTTCTAGGCAAAAAAAATAAAGCCTGCGGGCTTACTATTCCATACAGGTCCCGGGTACCCATCAGGCTCTTACCCATTTTTAACATCCCTAACTGTAAGTCAACGATTTTAGGAAGTTATACAGTTAATTTTCCATAATCGATGGCCCCATAATCAATTTTCTGGCCATATTCCGGCCTTTAATTTCAAAACCCGAGTCTGATGATTTTACATTGATGGCTGATTTATGTACACTTGACAGCTGATTTACATATTTGATGGCTGATTTATGTTTGCGTGAAAGCTGATTTTACATTAATGACTGATTTATGCACACTTGACAACTGATTTATGGTTGATTTATGTTTTACATGATGGCTGATTTATGTTCTGCATGATGGCTGATTTATGTTTATATGATGGTTGATCTAATTATGTTTTAATGAATAGATGGATACATCTAATGGAACAAAGAAGTACCCGCCTAAACGTTACGAAGAAGGGAAATCTCCTATGCAGAATAGAAGCATGAATCACAATTGTCAGCTGGGCAATTTTTCTCTCGTTAGAGAATCAATAGGAAAAGATGCGTGGGATGAAATTAAGAAGTTATCTGTTGGATTAATTGCTAAGCTAGTTGATAGCGATTACGTGTGGTCTGCTAAGACGGTACATTACCTACTCACCCGTCAGTTGGCAGTAAAGAAGGAGAATGAGATTTGGTCAGTGGTCGGTGGTCAACCAATCAGGTTTAGCTTGCACGAATTTGCTGAGATTACGGGGCTAAACATAGATCCGCTGCCAACTGAAAGTTGCGAAGCTGAGTACACAGATTTCTGGGCAGAGTTGGGTGTTCCGAAAGGGCTTGGACCAAAGTATGATGAACTGGCTTTGGTATTAGCTACGTGTCGTCCATGGAGTCTTGAAAAACGAAAAATGTTGGGGTTGTTATGTATTCTACACATGGAAATTCATGGGTTACATCATAATTCTAGACTACCTCTAGAAAGTGCAAAAAGAGTCTTCAAAGATGAAGACATTCAGAATTATCCATGGGGTCGGGTTGCATTTCAATATCTCATTGATGGTGTTAAGGTTGTTCAGTATGAAGGAAATTCATACACCGTTAACGGTTGCGTGCACGCGCTACTGTTTTGGGCATATGAATCAGTTAAGGTGTTTGGAGAGCGTTTTGGGAGAATAAGAGATCTGAATGAAGTACCATTCCTTCGATGGGGTGGAGTCCGTACACGCTCAAGTTTAGAATCGGTTATTAGTCAGGAGATTGCATAACATGGCCAAGTATTTTCTTGCTGACTTAATGATATTTGATGGCTGACTTATTAATATTTGATGGCTGACTTATTGATATTTTGGTGGCTGACTTAATGATATTTGATGGCTGACTTATTAATATTTTCTTGCTGACTTAATGATTTTTGATGGCTGACTTATTAATATTTGATGGCTGAATTATTTATATTTGATGGCTGACTTATTGATATTTTGGTGGCTGACTTAATGATATTTGATGGCTGACTTATTAATATTTGATGGCTGACTTATTAATATTTGATGGCTGACTTATTGATATTTGATGGTTGATTTATTAATGTTTGTAGGTCCGTGTTAGGAAGATGATTATGAAGTCGGAGGATGAGATATATCCTAAGTGGGAAGGTGAAGATAAATGTAAAGATGATGACGTAGAACTCCATAACTTGATAGTCGACATACTTCAAGATAAGTTTGTTGAAGGTTATTGGGATGTGAATGAGACTAAGAAACGCAAAAAGCAAGAAAGTCATGTAGCTGTTGTGGAAGAAGTGGAGAAGAAGAAAAAGGCTGATGATAGTGAAAAACTAGCAGATGAGAAGGATGACTCCCAAGATTTCGATAATAATGTGTATGTCACTGGCCTTATGCAAATGGTGGAGAAACTATGCACAAGGTTTGATGATATGGAGAAAAACATTGGCGGAATGGTTGGAAGTATAGAAAGTAGGCTTGAAACAAAAGTTGACGAAAAGTATGGTCATAGAATAACTTATGTTGAAGACAGAGTTGGGACGTTGGAGAAAGAATTTAAGGAGAAGAAAGAGCGCATAGTAATTGGTGAAATAAACCAATCCATGTCTAAAGATGGCAACTCGAAGATTGGGAAAGATCAAGAGTTCACTAGTCGGGTAAGTTAAAAAATGCATAGTAATTTCTTAATCAATACGAATCCTTTAATTTATTTTCTTTACTTTATACAGCCGATCCGTAATTTGGGTAAGGAGTTTGAGGAAATAGAGAAGAAGAAAAAAATCAATGGGAAGAAAGAGGGAGAAGAGAAGAAGAAGAAAATCAATGAGAAGAAAGAGGGAGAAGAGAAGAAGAAGAGAGAGGAGAAGAGAAGAAGAAGAGAGAGGGAGAAGAGAAGAAGAAGAAAGAGGGAGAAGAGAAGAAGAAAATCAATGGGAAGAAAGAGGCAGAAGAGAAGAAAAATAATGGTGAGAAGAATGAGAAAGAAGTGAAGGATAAAAAAGAGGCGAACAAAAAGATGATGAAACCAACCATTGAGAGGAAGGAAGCTGATAGTGAAGTGGTTGATATAACCGAGCAAGTTCGGGAAGAAGAGAACCAGTTGATGTCTGAATCTGATGGATTTGATACTGAAGAGGATAGGCTTAGGCATTCATTACTGGGAAATTCAATAGAAGCGATTCATGGTGCTATTACGAAACTAGATGAAGGAGGTATCTCGCTGAAGAAAACGTTTCCGCCACCACCACCGTATCCATATATTGGAAACGATGGATTGACGTGTATGATGAAGGGTCTGGTTCCTTCACCAACAATTTACGATCCACTGAAGCCAATTAATCAGACTAAACTGGAGACACTTTTAAATTACCTCCATCCATTTGAGTATGTACAGTGATTAATTTCTGATTGAGTTATCTACCACTATTTGAATATAATTGTTTGTTTGTTTATTCATTAGGTCTACTCCACTTGGACAAACGCCTCCAGAAATTGAGTTCTACAGGGTTCTCATCACTCCGCGACAAGATTGGCCTTCCGGCACTAATTACGGGTGGTTGTATGATTATGTAAGTAAAAATATTTGATGACTGACTTATTGATATTTGATGGCTGACTTATTGATACTTGATGGCTGACTTATTGATACTTGATGGCCGACTTATTGATACTTGATGGCCGACTTATTGATACTTGATGGCTGACTTATTGATACTTGATGGCTGACTTATTGATATTGTTCTTACTTACAGCACTTGTCTTCGTTTATGAGAGTCCTCCGAAAAAGGTACCTTCAAGTTCCATGCCCTTTCCACACTGATCGAATTGCGTTTGTCGACCAATGGTTCATCAGTATGTGGATGAATGAGTATGCGCAGTTCAACATCAATCCTAAGAATTGAAAATTCAAAGATGGGTATCTTGATTTAGCAAACGGTTTGCTTCATGCTGACATGCCGACACATAAAAGGTGGATATACGATGTTGATCACTTGTATTTAGTTTACCAAGTTGAAGGTAATCACTGGATAGCGTTACATATTGATTTGGTGAATGAGAAGATAGTTGCTTAAGATAGCATCATTGGAGAAGGAACACCCGCACAAGACAAGAAAATTATGGAAACAGCTAGGCCGTTCATGCGAATGATACCTGCACTTTTGAACGAAGTCATTCCTCCTGAAATTCGAAAGGTAAGCTCTAAGTAGTTCTCGTTCAGAAGGAAGAAAGGCATCCCACAAAACCTAAACCCTGGTGATTGTGGTGTGTATGCGTTTAAGTATATCGAGTGTCTTGCGCTTGGTGTCTCTTTTGAAGGCCTCAGTGACAGAAATATGCAGGCCTTACGGTTAAAGATGGATGCGGAGATTTTTGATGAGGCACCTGACATGTATGCACAATTTAACTAATTATTAGAACAAACTAGTGGTTGCCGATTTATGTACGTTATTTTAGCATTATGGCTGACTTATGTATTTTGAACAAACTAGTGATGGCCGATTTATATACGTGATTTTAGCATTATGGCTGACTTATGTATTTTGAACAAACTAGTGATGGCCGATTTATCTATTTTGTCCAAACTAGTGATGGCCGATTTATGTACGTTATTTTAGCAAGTGATGCGCATGATGGCTGACTTATTCATTTTGAACAAACTAGTTATGGCCGATTTATAAATATAGTCGAAACTAATAGTGGCCGATTTATAACGTTACATAAACAACTTGTACAAAATAACCATCACCACAACACACACAACCATGTTCTTCAAACCCCTTAGCTCCATTTTGCAATCGTCTATCTCCTTTTCAAAACTTCTTCACTCTTTCTCAAAACCACATACCACTGCTTCACAAGTCCGAGTCTCCATTTTCAGAGTCTTGATTTCAGAGTTACAGGCTTGTAATCCCTTTTCGAAGGTGAATGAAGCACTTTCAAGATCATCAATCTTCGGTTTCATATCCTCAATCTCTTCAACCATTGATTCATCCGTCCATTTGAACAAGTGATAACGATTCTTCTACACCATACAAACAACAATATAAACTGTAAATGGGAAATAACATATAACGGAAAATATAAACACTAAATCGAGACCAATTGCATCATTACCTCATCTCCAAATCGACAAGTATGAAATAGTCTTCCTGGGTTCGTCACCGTTTTTGATGTAAGCAATCTACAACATTCACCACATTTACAGTGCGTCGGGAACCCTCTTCATTGATCACTCATGCTCACAATTTCTGAATTCGAATCGACTCGTCTTTTTCTCACTCTAAATTCCCTGAACTCTCAAACCCGGTGTCAGAGTGATCTAGAACCCTAATATAAATTTTTCCCCCAAATGACCAAAACGACGTCGCTTTTCAACACATTCATACAACTTTATGGTCGATTTGTCATCTATTATGGCCGACTTATGAAACAAGTATTTTTGAATTTATGAAATTACGAATTAAAACATATAATGTATGATTTAGGGTTTACGAATTCAAACATATAATGTAGGATTACGAATTCAAACATATAATGAACATGATATCCCTAAGAATAAACATACAAAAATTGTAAATCTTACAAATATAACCCATTGTTGAAGACATAGTAAGGATTATGTTGTTACTATATATAAGGATTATATTGTATGTGGTTTAGGTTTTGAGATGAACATGATAAGAATAAACATACAAGAAGTGTAAATCTTACAGATATAACCCATTGTTGATGTAAGACTTAAAATTACTAAATATTAAAATAAAATTATTAATTAAACCTTGAAACACAGATTTGAGGTATGGCTGATTTACAACTGACCGATTTTAGGTATGACTGATTTACGAACCCTAACAAACACCGTAATGGTTGATTTATGAACCATACCAGATACTGTTATGGCTGATTTACGAGAGAAACATAGGGATGCACGCGGTGTCTCGAGATTACAAAAAGTTTAGGTGGGGAACTTCAATTTCGTCGATATTAACGCCCAAATTGAATTCTAATTCAAATCGTTTGAAAATTCAAATTTTTTTGTTTTTTTTTTTGTCGTTCGTTTTATAAAATTCAAATTTTTCATCTTTTTGGTTTCCAACACATTCATACAACTTCATGGCCGATTTATTATCTATTATGGCCGACTTATAAAACAAATATTTTTGAATTTATGGGATTACGAGTTTTACATTTAATTAGGGGATTTTTTTTTGTTATCTATGATAACATAGTTACTACAAAACAAGTAATGTAGGTTTTAGGGTTTAAGTCTAATATAGTTAGTCATATAGATAAGACATGGTAAGGATTATGTTGTTACTATATATATAAAAATTATATTGTATGTGGTTTAGGGTTTGAGATAAACATGATAAGAATAAACATACAAGAAGTGTAAATCTTACAAATATAACCCATTGTTGAAGATATGGTAAGGATTATGTTATTACTATATATAAGGATTATATTGTATGTGGTTTAGGTTTTGAGATGAACATGATAAGAATAAACATACAAGAAGTGTAAATCTTA
>PKML01043686.1:291302-318100 GCA_002933935.1 Eutrema yunnanense | reverse complement strand
TTTGATAGATTATAGACACAATACCAGAAAACATATTCTACAAAATCGTAGAATTGGTACGATTCGTAGAATATGTATTCTACAGAATCGTATATATGGTGAAAAAAATATTTTTAAATAAGAAGATTTCCTTAAACATTTATTAAATATATTTTTATTTCCTTTTTTGGAATTTGCGAATTTTTGAAGTATTTTAAATATTAATTTTATAATTAGTAACATTAATTAAAAGGGTATGTGAGTCAAAAAGTGACAAAAGTTCACAAAGTCTTAAAGGGACAAGAGTCTTCTAAATTGGTCCTATATTTCTAATTGTCCCTAAATTTTACATTGAAAACACAAAAACTGTATCTTTATGAAACAAATTTTTTTCTAAAACATATATCTTAGTGGAACGGAGAGAGTAATTATTATCATTGGTTATTAATTTTGTTAAATGAATACTTCAACAATGAAAGTTTATGATCTTTAAAATAAATAAAAAATGCTACAGCATGCAAAAGTTAACGCTTTCCAAAATGGAGTATTGAAAGTTTCGAACAGACGCTATGCCTTCATAGTGTTTTAGGCTAATCTCTAATTATACCATTAAATACCATCTCTAATGTATCCATAAACACTCCTTAAGCTTTTTGTTCGTCTCTCGCTCTCTCTCTCTCTCCATTTCACCACTTTGAAGAATCCAAATCGTTTCTCTTAAAAACTCTCATGGCAAAGAAGCACGACAAGCCGTTGTCGGTGCAAGATCCACTTACCGACCACGAGGAAGTGGAGACTTCGGAGGAAGAAGAGAGACCGTTAGCTTCACAGAAGACGAATAAGAAGCGGCCAAGCGTGGGAATCTCCTCGACGTCCTCAAAAGCCAAACAAGAAGAGGAAAAGCCGCTGATATGTCACAGACTATGGAGCGAGCATGATGAGATCGTGTTGCTTCAAGGAGTCATAGATTTTGGTAAGTGTCCGTTTGAAGATAAGGACGGATTTCACCGATGGGTCGAGGGATTGATCAGCATCGAAGCTAGTACGAACCAGATAATTGAAAAGATTCGGAGTTTGAAGAGGAAATTTACTGGTAACGAGCAAAAGGGTGTAAAGTCTTTTCGCAAAGCTCACGATGAAACTTGTTTTGAAATTTCCAAGCATCTTTGGGGACCGGATGGGATTGATGTGAAGACAAAGAAGAATGAGACGAGCAAGAAGAAGAAGGAGAAGGTGGTGGAAGAAGAAGATAGTAAAGTGGCGTTGATTCTTGGAGAAGACTGGTTTGAGAGGTCTTATGTTGTCGGATCGATTGCGGGATTTGGTATCGATGAGGAAACTGTGATGGTAAGATGGAAAATGGCACCAATGGAGGAAAAAAAGAAAATTGAAGAAGATTGGAGAGCGTTAAAATTGGAAGAAATGAGATTTTTGTCGCTCAAGATGGAGTTTTTGCATGAGGTAACGGAGATGCTTAAGTAATGGAGATGCAAATGACTTTCTGGTTTTGTTTTGGTTATTTAGTTTATCTTATATGACTCTATTTTGGATTGTTGCTCCTATTATCTATCGATTGCGTTGAACTTTTGAATACAATTGCGTTGAACAAGAGAAAGAGCTTTTGATAAATTAGGTACTAATGTACTTAGATAATTAATGTTTTAACTAGATTTTAAATCCGCGCGCCCGCACATGATAAATTTTTTTGTAATATATAAAATGTGAAATGAGTAATAAAAACTAATTTAAATATTATTAATTCAAATATGTTCAATTTTTAAATTTTAAATTTATAATAAATTTAATATATGTTTGGCAACAGATTCAATTTATTTAAAAAAAAAAATGTTTGGAAACAAATTCCAAAAGTGCACATGTTTAAATAGTATAGATTAAAAATGTTTCAAACAAAATGGCTTTGGGAAAACTTCACCACAAACACTTGTTCTTTACAAGGATTCATTTTTTTTTTTTTTGTGAAACTGTAAATATTCATATTAATGAAATGTTGGGACAGTTGGGTAATACAAAAGTTTTCTCTTTACATTGGTAACTTGGCAAAAATAAATAAAACCAAGGTAGCAAATTTTAACCTAAGAAGGTTTGTGATTACAATCAACTTTTTCTTTACAAGGATTAAACACAAAGTTCCTCCAAATCCTTGCGTTGGGTCTTAAGGTTTTAACGCTTTAACGCTTAACACTTACAGCTACTTGTTCAAGATTTCTAGACTTGTTACAATATGAATAAGTTATGGGTCTTCTTCTGAAATATTCTGAACAAGAACTTTGGGAGGGATGTGATACGATGATGGTGTAGTAACAAACTCACTGAAATGAGTCTATCCTCGACACGCCCTGTGGATTAAGAACACTATTGCAAGATGTTGTAAAAAGAAAATCACCTTTGTGACAGTGAAGTCAAAAGACAAATTTCTATGACATCAAAACAACTTGACTTGGACATTTGGTAAATTGTAATGTGCATCAATAGTAGTTTCTCAAAATTTCTCAATTCCGATTCTCTCTCAATGGAAGTGTTCTTAGACACTCAATTTACTTGGAAAAAGTGTAAGGTATTAAGTACAATATACCAAGATTTTCTATAAGTTGGTGTTTGTAAATCCTCAATATAACCAACCAAAATGCATTGGTTCTTTGAAGACTAATCACATTGTATATGTATGTTGCCCACACGGGCGTGGTCGAGTGGTAAGGAGAGACCTGGGAATGTGCCACCTCACTCCCCCTCTTCCGTGTTCGATCTTCCTTCAAAACAAAAATCACATTCGTGTGGGAAGTTTGGGTCTGAGCTTCGACCCAAACAATTTACATGATAATCTGGTAATAGGCGATCCGGCTATCCCTAACATTAGTTAAAAAGCATTCCAAACTCGGGATAGACAGTGTCAGTAACAGAGCTATGTGAGGAGGATGGGGGGTCAATTGACCCCTATGAATTTTATAAAATTTCGCTTGCACGTGTATTTAAATAGTAGTCATGTGAGATGCATGTAGAGCTGACCTCGTTGCTCCAGGTTCAACTCTTGCCCTTGCACCCTTTCGATATTTATTTTTTCATTTAATCATTTGTTGTTTTATTTGTTTTGACATGGTTTGCATAATTTTTAAAAGAATATTCCTTCTTTTAAAAAAAAAAAGCAACAATTTTCCTATAAGTCGCAAAAAAAAAAATGTTTATTCATTCTTTTGAATGGATTTTTTTTTAATATGCTCATGGACTTTGGATGTGAAGCTGTCTCAAACCTAAATACCCAAAAAACATCTATACTATATAAAAGCAACTATTTGAAGCTCTTCAGGGTAGCCACATCAGCCTTTTAAAAATTGAGGAGAGCATGCCACATCAGCATTCATAATTCCTTTCTACCTTCACGTAAACAATTTTCAATGCCGTCGCTTTACCTCCCTTCTCTATCCCTACCGTTCACACTGAATTACAAGTCACGACGATCAACGCTTGGGCTCCCTCAGAATCAACGTCTCTTCCTCCTCTTAGCAAACTAACCCATCTGCTTACATCTGCTTCATTATATCAGATAATTTCGACCGGATTAATGACCACCTCTTTCTAATGCATGATGCAGGAAAGGAAGAGAAACGCAAATGGAACTCCATACATCACCGCAAGGAGTCCAACGATCCAGATTCAAGAGGCCAGTCCCTCACCGTCTTATTCTTATTCAAATACCTTTTTCAGGCTTTAGATCCCAATCGCTTGACTACCAACATCAATGATTTCGGAAGTTCAAATCATCCTCCCAAAGCTTAGATTGTCAATATTTGTCTTCTTCTTCTCCCTCCTATAACTCCCCTGTTTTTTTTAAACAGGCATCTGAGCGCATTATTCATCCAAATAGGAGCCAGGAAATTTACAATTGACTCTATATATATATATATATATATATATATATATCTTACAATTGACTCTATATTTTATGGTGATTTAGGCTTCGTGATAAGCAGCAAAAGCTGCATATTGTTTAATATTCTTATGTGAAATGGGTTTTCTCTTTCTGTGCTCGTGCAGAGAGGTGGCGATTATGGAAATATGAGGATAAGGTCACATCATTTGAGCATTGGTGATAATTGCGGACAAAAACAGTCAAAGCAATTCACTTGAGGTGCTTAGATTTTCTGATTAATAATTATTAATATAGTTCACAATACATTTTTATTATTTCAAAGATGGAGATCGACCCTCATCCCTTAATTAGAAAGCTATGGAAAAGACCATTTGAGAGTTGGACCTATTCATATCCCTTAGAACATGTTCCAGATGATTGTTTTAGAGTTTGGTTCTAGATATCTATGTTGCTGGAAAAAAAATGAATTTGGTTCATTTTATCAGGTAGTTCTCAATTTCGTTCCACTTCTCTAACTTCAATTTTTTTTTTCTATTTGATTCATTCAGTAACAGTTGAATGATTCGTCTAAACATCTTAGGCTAATTAAGAGCCAATTCAGAATGAAAGACAAAAGGTTGCCAACGAATCAGAGGAAGGATAAAAACCAAGTTGTTATTATACATATTCATATTACATCTTCACCCCATAATGAAGAACTCCGTCCAACTGCTAACAACATAGCCTAAATAATTTACTAATATTTCCTATTATTTGTTTTATCTTGGTCAATTGTTGATTGTATGATAGATTCATCGACATTTGTTTTACACTTGCTATTATCTTTATAGCTCCCATGATATTTCTATATTGAACTATCAAACACCACTTTAACATCAACAATAGAAGATACAAATTCTGAATTCATATATAGTTACACTCACTTTAGCCGTGCAAATCCTTCAAAATATACTCTTCCAAGGAAAATGATAATTGGTCATCAATTTCTCAAGCCACTCGGAGGAAACAAGTAATTATTCCTGATAATTCAGATGATTTGAAGAGAAGTGACTTATCTACTTAAGTAAAGTTTAGGATGTTAACATCATTGTCTTTCTTCTTTTTACATGTAAGACATGTTTCTCGAACTGGAAATAAATGTTGCCTCATTTTTGGATGTAAGGATCAACAAAGTAAATCAACGAAAAATATTCCTTGAATCTGAAAAAATTTCAATGGGCAGAGTTGTGTGTGCCAGAATGTATGTGGCTCCACGCCTCACCTGCGGAAGCTTGAGATCTTTACAAACAATTTGATACTCTACTAAAACAAGTTTTTGTCAATTGCGAGTTTTTAATCATTCTACAACTAAAAAAGTGTTATAGAATCAATTATAAAATCTAATGTTGTCATAAAATTATTTTTTATCTCTCATCTAAATGACCCTTTAATATAAAAGTACCATCCGCGCGTAGCGCGGGATAACTCCTAGTTAGCATAAAAGCCTTATTGTTTCGATAGAGAGATATTCTAAGAAAAAGAAATTATCATACCGATTTCTCTCACCGATATGTTAGAAACAATAAAAAAAAGAATAATATGGGATTATTCGTATATTTTACATAAAAATTAAGTATTTCTAGAACTTCATATATGTATTTTCATTGAAAAAACTACAATTTATGGGATTTATAGCAATAATACATTATTTTTAGTTCTATTAAATATTTAAAAATTAATAATAGTATAAAATTATTTAAAAAATTCAGTTTCAATAGTAATATTTTAATTCATTCAATTTTACTATATATTAATATTGACCCCGATAAAAACAAATTTGGCCTCTGCCACTGGGTAGTGTGGTGACCCTTCGGAAAAAGTCCACTATATAATATCTCGGTTCGTTTCTACCGGAACTGTCAGTTCCGGACTGACCAATATCACCAAATAGAATATATAAAAAAAGGTATATATTAATTTAATCATTTTTTTTTATCTAATAACATTGATGAACTTCAAGTTTACAAAATCACAATGGATGGAAAAAGAAAAAGAAATTGTGACATGTACTCTTAAAGGCAACACCAAAAGCGTGACAGAGAGTGAAGAGACACCGTTTTTTTTTTCCTTTCACAAAGTGACAAATATGACCTTAAGGTCCAGATTCTTTCCCTTTTCCTCTTCGCTCTGCGTCTCTCATTACCTTGAGGCAATACAACAAAGGTATCGAACTAAGGGGCTACGATATATTTTCGAAATTTTGATTCACCAAATCCACAATCCGAGTGTTTAATCTTTGAAAAGATCGACTCTTTTTCAGATGGGTCTCTGGGATTCGCTTCTAAACTGGCTCAGGAGGTAGATTTCTCTTTACCCTTGTTTGGATTTGTAATCAAAATCATCTCTTTGTTGATCAAGTTGGTTTAGTAATTTGGTACTTAATTTAGTCGAATTGCGATGATAAGCTGAAAAAAACTGGTCTTTTTGTTCTTTCCATTGAAAGTAGTTGTAGTTATGGTTTCCTCCAGAATCAATCATCAAAAACCCTATCAAGAGTCTCTTTAATTTCTTGGTCTGTGTACTTTATTGGTGCCTTATGTGAACTGGTTTCATTAAGAAATCTACTGTTCTTGTGTATTAAATTATTAATTCACTTTAGTAGGTTGAGAATCTTAAAGCTTTATGTGGTGTTATTATGCATTTCAAAGCTAATTTTGTGTGTGAAAATCATTGGACTTGACTAACATAGTGTTTGCAGAATAATCATAAAACGTTTAAAAAGTTGGTTTTAGTAGATTAATGATGTTTCTTTTTTTTAGTTATACTTTTAACACACTCATAGCGGAATCACTTTTCAAAATGTGACGAATTTTCGAAATGGTAGAAAAATTGGAGTATGAACATCTCTTCAAATGTTAGGTTTTTGATTCAATGGTTGAATGGTGCTTTGCCAGCTTGTTCTTCAAACAAGAGATGGAGCTTTCACTTGTTGGGCTTCAGAATGCTGGGAAGACTTCTCTTGTCAATGCCATTGCTGTGAGTAAAACCCTCAGAAGTTTCAGTCCCTAAATAGTATTTTCGAGCAAATCTTCTCTTACCGTCTCACTTCTTGTTTCTTTGGAATTTTCAAGACTGGGGGTTACAGTGAAGATATGATACCGACTGTAGGATTTAACATGAGAAAAGTTACAAAAGGAAATGTTACCATAAAGATTTGGGATCTTGGAGGGCAACGAAGGTTTCGTACCATGTGGGAGCGTTATTGTCGTGGAGTTTCCGCCATTGTGTATACTCTTAAAGCTTTTTCGATATCTTTCAAGATCCATATTACTTACTATTTTGGTGAAAATCTTGATGAGTTGTTATGGTTATATTGCAGATATGTCATTGATGCTGCAGATCGAGATAGCGTACCGATATCAAGAAGTGAATTGCATGATCTGTTAACAAAACCTTCTCTAAGTGGAATTCCTCTTCTGATTCTCGGCAACAAAATCGATAAGTCTGAAGCTCTCTCTAAGCAAGCTTTAGTTGATCAACTGTAAGATTCTTCCTTTTATAAAAGCTCGATTTAAACCAATCTGAATGTGAGTATGACTCTGTTTTCTAATGCAGAGGGCTTGAATCCGTAGAAGACAGAGAGATTTGTTGTTACATGATCTCGTGTAAGGACTCTATAAACATCGATGCGGTCATCGATTGGCTCATTAAGCACTCGAGAACCGCTAAATAAACAACAGACACTGTGCTCATCGATTTTCATCGGTCCAGAGGATACAAGCTTTGTGTTTGGTTTCTTGATGTTGTTTATTTGTTGAGAATCAATCAGATGTAAATCATCAGCTTTTGAACAGAATGTATTAACGAAAAGTATCTGAGCTTTGAAGAATTGTAAGAACAAGACTAAGATAATAAAAACAAGACATTTGTATTACATAAGAATGATATACCCCTCAACAAAATAAAACTGAATTCAAAACCTTAAACCTAGAAATTATAAACCCTAATTAAGCCAATCTTTGAATCTCTGTTTTCTTGATCCTATTCGTACGAAACAGTACTCCGACACAACGGACACGTGTTTTGCCGACCAAGCCACTCGAAGAGACAGCCTTGATGAAACATATGTTTGCATTGAGGCATCTCGATGATGTTTTTATGACTCTTGGACCAATCCTCAATACAAATCGAACACTGAGTCTCGTTTTTTCCTTCCAGATCCTTCGATTCAACTCTCTGTTCTTTCGCTAATTCTCTGCAAAACTTCCCTCGACGCACCTCTCGACGGAGTAGGAAGAACAGGCGGCGGCAGCAAAATCAAACGCCTCTCTTTGATGAAATCCACAGCGACGGTAACGAAAAGCGGTTCTCGAAGAGATTGATCACTAGCAAGTTTACGATCGATATAACTAGCGATTGTTTCCCCTATATATTGAGACTCAGGAACTTGTCGATCACGAAGGAGTTGAGAGAGATGATGTGGCGTGAAGCCGCCACGTGGATTCAAGCCGATGTAATCTGGTCCTGAAACTCTTACCGTTCCTGTTTCGTCTTGGAACAGTTCTTGTAGATGGATTGAGACTGTGTTCGTAGCCCCGATGATTCTCGGTAGATTGTCGACCAATGTAGTGACTTCGAGTATATCAGTTTCTAATTCCATGGCAGCAGAGAAAGAAGAAGAAGAAGAATACAAACAAGAATAAAACCTAAATTTCGGATTTGAAGAAGAAGAAGAATTAAAACAAGAATAAAACCCTAAATTTCGGATTTGAAGATGAAGATTGTTGTCTTAAGATGGTGAGAGAAATAGATTTCTTTCAGGTGAATGAGAGTGATTTATACAGAGAGAGTGGACGCGTTTTATTTATTTTCTTTTTTTCCTTCTAAAATTCGATAATTGTTTATTTCCTTTTCTCTAAGAATCGATCATTTATTGATTCATTAAATGTTTCCTTTTTTTCCTAGACCAATGTGGATGTCTTTAAATATAAAATTATTAAAATTTGAGTAAAATGAAGAAAGAGAGTGTTTTTGGTTGAAATAATGGGGTGTATTGAAATATAAAATTAATAAAATTTAAGTAGAAAGAGAAAATAGTGAGTAGTTTTGGAGAGATTGTGTCTCCGGGAAGACATAAGAGAGTGAAATTAGGAGTATGTTTAAATATAAAATTAATAAAAGTTAAGTGAAATGATGAAAGAGAAGGTATGAAGTTGAGTAAAAGGATGAGAGAGTGTATTTTTAATATTTTTTTATCTGTGAGACATCACATTTTATGTGCAATGTGGATGGTCTAATATTCGACCGTTAATTAGCTATTTCCTTTTTTCTTTCACGATTCGATAATTGTACCGGGAATTTACTCCAAAAGAAAAGGTTCGGTTTGTTCTGGTTAAGCGGTTAGTAAATAAAATCTGTTCAATCTGGCGACCAAAGTAAAATATTCCAATTGAATTGAGTAGACAGACTGAAAATTAAAGAATTTAACTGAAGTTTAAAAAAACTACCAAAACATTAGTCACAAGGAGATATACTATATATTCAACCGGGATTTAACTTAATAAAACCGTAATATTCTCCATCAACTTTCAAGGTATACACGATCATATGTTTCTAATTATACTTAATATTTAATTATGTGATTAGAGATTCTAATTACTTAATCATAAATATTTGTCTTCACCATCAATATTTCGCTATCATCAGATTATATTTAAAATATGTTTTTCATCATGCGATAAGTTTTAAATTTGTAAAGGTGAATAGAATGATATACTAATTATAGGTGTACCTATTTTTTTTTCACTCTTAGTATTAATCAAATAATAATGTTATGATACATCTCTTCTACGATAATATTATCGTGTCAGAGTTGTCAAAAACAAGGGGATAATGGGTTTTTCGACATTTTCTCATCCTCTGTACAATTGACTATTGTTAGTTTCGTAATTAACCATTTTTGGATGATAATTGTCTAATTTAGTTTCCCCAATATAATATTGATGCAAATCACCCTACTAATTATTAGTGTACCTATTTTTTTGTTTCACTCTCAGTATTAATCAAATAATAATGTTATGATACATCTCCTCTACGATAATTCAATCATGTCAGAGTTGTCAAAAACAAGGGGTAAGGGGTTTTTCGACATTTCCCCACCCTCTGTACAATTGACTATTGTTAGTTTCGTAATTAACCATTTTTGGATGGTAATTATCTAATTTAGTTCCCCCAATATAATATTGATGCAAGTCACCCTACTAATTATACGTGTACCTATTTTTTTGTTTCACTCTCAGTATTAATCAAATAATAATGTTATGATACATCTCTTATGTGAATCACCACATATTTATATTACTTTTGGTTTATAAATTGTCATTTTTGCTAATTATTTTCATATTATCACTCTATTTTTGTAAGACATATCAAGTGACATTTCATAATCACCAAAAAATTTATACTTTTCTATGATCACAATTGCTATTATAATAGAAAATGTTAGTCATAAATATTTTGGTATGATCGCAAACGCAGTTTGTGTTATTTCCTTACAACACGATTAGAATTTTTGAAAATGTTTAAAATTAGGATTTTATAATGAAAATGTTATACTATATTTTTGATTAGTCACTTCCATTTTCACTACTTTATTTGTTTCTTGCATCTTTCTATAATTCCCTTTTGAACAAACACAACTGAAAGTCAATTATTAGTTTGTGTTTTCATCTAACTAGGATTTAAGACAAACTTTTGTTTTTAAAGTTTAGTAGTATTTTATTTCTAAGTTTCTAGAATCAGCATGTATTAGTCCAATATTGTACTTGTAATTTTTTTTATTACATGTATTTCAATTACAAAAAATAATAATTAGTTGTAGAAGTGATATATGTATACGTACCATTTATGTAGAATAATAGTGTGATTTGGTCCCTAGAATAATATATTTGGATTTGTAAATTTGATTTATAACATAAATGAGATATAAAATAGTTGTCATAATCTACGAATTTGAGGTCTCACTTAATTAGTCCTAAGCGTGTGATAAAAATGTTATTGAAGAATCATATTTAAATCTAGAATCGAACTATACGATTAATCCGATATCGGTTTTAGCAATGCAGTGTAAACGTCGGTTTTAGTAAAATCGGCGATGGAATGGAATATTAAACTCGAATTATTTGATAAAAAAATGGATCAAAATTCAAACGAAACGATACGATCAATTCGACGCCGATTCGTTTTATGAGATATTGTACATCAGTAAATCTTGTGGATCCCCTTGCTCGCGCTACTCTCCTTGTCTACTTGTGTTCGAAGTTTTGAAACTTTGGCTCTGGATCTGGTTCTTATCTCACCATGCATAACTGTTTGAAGTCACCGGCGTTGGTTAAGACTTCGGCTGTGTGCTCCACCGTGTTTGGCAAACTTCTTAAAGCTCTCTCTCAGTCAGATGCGTGAGGACAACATCCCTGGTAGAGCTCGTTTTGGTTTCTTCCCTGCTTTTGTGAGCCGCCACCGCCTGGTAGAGCTCGTTTCGGATTTGAATAATCTTGATCTAAAGACAACAGTTGAATCTCTAATCACATAATTAAATGTTAAGTAATTAGAAACATATGATCGTGTATACCTTGAAAGTTGATGGAGAATATTACGGTTTTATTAAGTTAAATCCCGGTTGAATATATATTATATCTCCTCTTAATTATCTATTATAGTAGATAATTTTTTTTTAATTATCTACTATTGTAATGATATGTTCATATTAAATTATCTATTATAGTAATGATATGAACTATTAAATTATCTACTATAGTAATGATATATGCATATTAAATTATCTATTATAGTAATGATATGAACTATTAAATTATATATCTACTATAATAATGATATGTTCATATAAAATCATCTACTATAGTAAGGATAAATTCATATTATATTATCTACCATAAAATACTAATGATAAATACTTTGGTAATTTTGTTTGATTGTTAGGTATTTTTTAAGTTTCTACCCTAAAATCACTAGTGTTAATTTTTCCTACAATTTTGAGTAATGTTTTGGTAGTTTTTTTAAACTTCAGTTAAATTCTTTAATTTTCAATTCAATTGGAATTTTTTACTTTGGTCGCCAGATTGAATAGATTTTATTTACTAACCGCTTAACCAGAACAAACCGAACCTTTTCTTTTGGAGTAAATTCCCGGTACAATAATCGAATCGTGAAAGAAAAAAGGAAATAGCTAATTAACGGTCGAATATTAGGAAAAAAAGGAAACATTTAATGAATCAATAAATGATCGAGTCTTAGAGAAAAGGAAATAAACAATTATCGAATTTTAGAAGGAAAAAAAGAAAATAAATAAAACGCGTCCACTCTCTCTGTATAAATCACTCTCATTCACCTGAAAGAAATCTATTTCTCTCACCATCTTAAGACAACAATCTTCATCTTCAAATCCGAAATTTAGGGTTTTATTCTTGTTTTAATTCTTCTTCTTCTTCTTCCTCCTCTGCTGCCATGGAAACAGAAACTTATATACTCAACGTCTTCACATTGGTCCACAATCAACCGAGAAACATCGAGGCTACGAACACAATCTCAATCTATCTACAACAACTGATCCAAGACGAAACTGGAACTGCAAGAGTTTCAGGATCAGAACACATCCGCTTGAATCCACGTGGTGACTTCACGCCACATCATCTCTCTCGACTCCTTCGTGAACAAGTTCCTGAGTTTCAATCTTTAGGGGAAACAATCGCTCATCATATCGATCGTAATCTTGCTAGTGATCAATCTCTTCAAGAACCGATTTTGGTAACCGTCGCTGTCGATTTCGTCAAAGAGAGGCGTTTGATTTTGCCTCCGCCGCCGCCACCTGTTCTTCCTACTCCATCGAGAGGTGCTTCGAGGGAAGTTTTGCAGAGACTAGCGAAAGAACAGAGAGTTGAATCGAAGGACCTGGAAGGAAAAAACGAGACTCAATGTTCGATCTGTATTGAGGATTGGTCCAAGAGTCATACAAACATCATCGAGGTGCCTCAATGCGAACATATGTTTCATCAAGGCTGTCTCTTCGAGTGGCTTGGTCGGCAAAACTCGTGTCCGTTGTGTCGGAGAGTTCCTTACCAATAGGATCAAAGATCGACTTACGTTTATTTTTTGTGGGATTAGAGATTTAGGGTTTTTAATTTCGAGCATATTGTGTAATTCATTTTTTTTTGTTTTTTTTGTAACATCTGATATATTGTGTAATTCATTCTTATAACTCTGTTTTTCTATGTAACTTGCAATTATATTTCTTCTCTGAAACTCATATTTCTTTCTTTCTCTGAGTCTATTCAATTGGGATTTTTTTACTTTGGTCGCCAGATTGAACAGATTTTATTTAATTTATTCCTTATTTCTCTTTGCCTATTAATTAAAATCTTAACCTCTAAACCAGAACAAACCGAATCAGTACCAAACCTTTTCTTTTGGATTCAATTCCGGTACAATCCAGTCTTAGGAAAAGGAAATAGATTTAAGAATTTTAGAACAAAAAAGGAAATAGAAGGCGTTTAATTTTGCAACAAACTCTCTCTATATAAAGCACTTATTCTCACCTGAAGAAATCGATTGCTCACTTAGACTCTCTCTATCTCTTAAAGACAAGATTCTTCATCTTCAAATCCGAGTTTTAGGGTTTATTCTTGTTTGAATTGTTCTTCTTCTGCGGCCATGGAAACAGAAACTCATGGACTCGAACCCGAATTCGTTACGTTTGTGTTTACGAACACAGTCTCAATCGAAGATTTTTCTATCCAAGAAGAAATTGTGAATTTCAACGAAGAGAGGCAAACTGATGTTCCTGCTCTGTCGAGAAGTGCTCCGGGGGATGTTTTGCAGAGATTAGCGGAAGAACGAAGAGTTGAATCGATGGATTTGGGAGAAGAAAGTGATACTCAGTGTCCGATTTGTATTGACAATTTGTCCAAGAGTCATGAAAAGATCATCAAGATGCCTCAATGCGAACATATCTTTCATCAAGCATGTCTCTTTGAGTGGCTTGGTCGTCGAAACTCGTGTCCCTTGTGTCGGAGAGTTCCGTACGAGAAGGATCAAGAAAACAGAGATTCAAATATTGGCTTAGGGTCATGAAAAGGTTCCAATAGGGTTTATAATTTTTAGGTTTAGGGTTTTGAATTCAGTTCTATTTTGTTGAGGGGTATCGTTTATGTAATACAGATGTTTTATTACCCAAAATCTTGTTTTTACAATTCATCATCTTATTATCTAAATCTTGTTTTTAAAATCCTTCAAAGCTCGGATACTTTTCGTTAATTTGTAAAAAGTACACAGTTCAATTTCATTCGGCTCATCAAAATCAGAACCCGGTTTAATCCGGTTAGTGTTAGAGCTCCCTGGTTATGTAAACCTAACAAGGCTGGGAAAAAAAAAACCCAAAAGGAGTAACAAATAGAGGCCCAATCCCTAAATATTCATCCAACGGTTGTAATAAACCGATATCCACGATAGCGGTATACACCGCACCGTAGCATACTAGCAGTTTGGTAACCATACTTGGTTGTTCCCAAGGACACGTCACCCAAATCATCTAAAACTTGGAATATCAACATCACTAGCAAGCTCTGATGTTTAAACCGGATTTAACCGGTTTTTGGTTTTCTTAATCCTACTGTTTGAATAACATTGGACTGTGTGTACTTCATGAATCAAACAAGTATGGTTACCAAACTGTAATATTTCGAGATAGTTTTAAGAATTGTGTAATCAATCATATACTTAATTGTGTGTAGTGAATTGCTAATATGGCGTTTTTTCATCGAGAAGATGCGAAAAAAAACTTGGTTATCCAGCTGGCGTTACATCTGTTTGCTTTTCTCAACAAATAAACAACATCAAGAAAAAAAAAAAAAAAACAAGTTTGTTTCCTCGTGTGCAATTTTTATATCTTCCAATTACATTTTAACAAAATTCTTATGTATGTCTCTGTCTCAATCTTCTTTGCCTACGTCACTTCATATTTGGTTATTTCGGTTTCAGACCACAAACAAACGAATGAAAAACTGAGTAATTAATAAGAATGGATTACATAAGAATGATACTAAACCCTAAGTCAATCTTTGGTCTCTGTTTTTGTAGGCAAATGTTTATGTAATCCATTCTTATCCCTCAAGAAATCTAACGGAATTCAAAACCCTAGGTCAATCTTTGAGTCTCTGTTTCTTGATCCCATCGTTCGAAACGAAACTGTACTCCGACACAACGGACACGAGTTTTGCCGACGAAGCCACTCAAAGAGACAGCCTTGATGAAACATATGTTCGCAATGAGGCATCTCGATGATGTTTGTATGACTCTTGGACCAATCCTCAATACAAATCGAACATTGAGTCCCGTTTTTTCCTTCCAAATCCTTAAATTCAATTCTCTGTTCTTTCGCTAATCTCTGCAATAGTTCCCTCGAAGCACCTCTCGACGGAGTAGGAAGAACAGGCGGCGGCGGCAAAATCAAACGCCTCTCTTTGATGAAATTGACAGCAACGGTTACGAAAAGAGGTTCTCGAAGAGAATGATCATTATCAAGTGAATCTTTGATATTACGAGCGATTGTTTCCCCTACATATTGAGACTCAGGAACTTGTTGATCACGAAGGAGTAGAGAGAGATGATGTGGCGTGAAGCCGCCATGTGGCTTTAAGCGGATGTGATCTCCAGCTAAAGTTGTTACAAGTCCAGCTTCGTCGTGAAACAGTTCGAGTAGATAGATTGTGACTCTGTTCGTAGACTCGAAGTTTATCGGTAGATTCGCCACTCGCGTAAAAACGTCGACTGTTTCAGTTTCGATGATTTCCATGGCCGCATAAAGAAGAAAATCCAACAGAAATAAAACCCTAAATTTCGGATTTGAAGATGAAGAAGATTGTTGTCTTCAGAGAGAAAGAGAAATAGATTTCTTCAGGTGAATGATTTGATTTATATATTTCCTTTTTTTGTTTCCTTCTAAAATTCGATAATTTATTTGTTTTCAATTTGTTGTTTATTTCCTTTTTCCTAAGACTCGATCATTTATTGATCCATTAAATGTTTCCTTTTTTTAATATTCGACCGTTAATTAGTTGTTTCCTTTTTTTCTTTCACGATTGGATTATTGTACCGGAATTGAATCCAACAAAAACGGTTTGGTACTGGTTCGGTTTGTTCTGGATCTCGAAACGTGGCTGTTGCCAACGGCAACATGAGCTGTGTGACGTGTGTGTCACGGGATTTGATTTGTTTCCTAAACGCTGCGTTTTAGTGATCTCTTTTAAAACGCATCGTTTTTTTTTTTTTTTTTTTTTTGTAACTGCATCGTTTTATTTTTGACAGGACCTTCTTTTGTTTCTTCGAGTCTTTGACTTCATTTGTATTTTGTTCCCTAGTTTGAGGTTGTCTTTCCGATTTAGAATAATTTCTTGTTTTTTTGTTGTTGTACTCGTTTACTTCAATTTCTGCCTTTTTGGATTGTTTCTTTAGCTGAAAATTAGTTTATATTGAGTTAATTACATTTTAAAAACTTGGTTATATATATATTAATTACATCTTAAAAACTTGGTTAAAAACCACATAGTTTTCCGGTTTAGAAGATTTTTTTTTTTTTTTTAACTCGTTTACTTCAAGTCCTGCCTTTTTAAATTGTTTCTTTAACTGAAAATTAGTTTATGTTGAGTTGATTACATCTTAAAAACTTGGGTCATTTAGATGTATATGGTCAGTTGACCAAAAAATTAACTATCTATCAACGGATACTTCGAAATTAAGTGACTCTCTTCACATCATCATTTCTTTCCATTTTTACCCCTACAATCCCTGACGTCATGTTGTTTTATCTCTCGCAATGGCAAGTTGATTGCCGACAAAAGCATTTAATGCAAGGGAAAGCTGATGTCATCTCAACTCACGCGATATGCATTTAATGGACAACATAAAACATTAAATGTAAAGTTAACTTAAAAAACATATCATAAGTATCCTTCTCATTTTGAATAAACTACAAAAATGCCATTGCTAAGAAAATATTTTGTTTCCAGCGCTAAGACAACGCCAACATTGTTAATCTGATCGTTAAAACTCATACATTGACACCAATATTATTCACCCGCTGGTTAACTATTTGGTTAACATGATAAGTAACATGATGTTGCGATAAGTTTACATGTTAACCACCAATAAGTTTGCGGTTATCTTGTTAACTCAATTATCATATAGAATGTTAACGTGCTAGCAAATGACCCGATACTAATCACTCAATAGTTAACTGAGTATTTATTTAACATGATAACTAACATGATGTCGCGATAAGTTTACGTGTTAACCACCAATAAGTTTGCGTTTATCTTGTTAACCTAGTTATCATAGAGGATATTAACGTACTAACAATAATATCTGATACTTGTAACGTGATAACAATAATATCCAATACTTTACGTATATTTGTTAAACCTATAGTTAAAGGACTAAATCAATTATTACATTAAACAAACCAAGAAATGTCAATTTAAAATAAATGTAAAAGTTTAGTGGGCTTCTCAAAATAAATGAAAAGTAAGACTTCAGCTTGATCTGCTAATCGATAATAGTGTTATCGACTTACAATATTAGCATATAAATTTATACAAGCTATATAAGTGTGCCTTGCAAGGTTGTTATAGGAACAAAAATTAATGTAACGTCAGAGATTGTATCTTTGTTGACAACCTTCTCGGCTTCTACATAAATGCTTGAGTGATCAACGCCACACAGAATGAATTAACGAAGTTATCATTGTAATTATATTTAACAAGATGTCTCTACAGGCGATATCATTGTTATCGATGATATGTAACTGAACACGATAACATATTAGAGTTAACAAGATTTCTTCACAGTCGATAACATTCTTATCTCTGGTATGTAAATGAACACGATAACATATTAGAGCTAACAAGATGTTTTCACAGTCGATAACATTGTTATCGATGATATGTAATTGAACACGATAACATATTAGAGTTACCAAGATGTCTCCACGGTCAATAACATTGTTATCGCTAATATGTAAATGAATACGATAACATATTAGAATTAATAAGATGTCTCCACATGCGATAACATTATTATCGCTGATATGTAACTGAAGACGATAACATATTAGTGTTAACATATTAATTGCTAAATAACTTTGGAAAGCAAAACAATGACAAAAGTAAAATAAATATAGTTCGTTCGTGGACTCTAGTTAGATGAGCAACCGCTTCAGAGAAAAATCAGTAAAACAACTCGACATCCGACAAGGTTGGGACGGGATTTAATCGGCACAGTGTCATCTCCTATACCACTCCTTGCTGATCTAAGACAGTTGGTGGACTCCATCCAGATTCAACAGGTGTCCACGAGTCTTCGTGAATCCTACGACCTAAGTTCTTAGACCAAGATTTGAAACATTCTCTTTCCCTCTCCTTTCAGTCGAGTTCAATCAACATGCTATGGAGATCATATAAAAAAACAAAAGAATAATCTCGATCACCTTGAAGGCGTGACGCGCCTTGCATCCCATGAGCTGAAGAGTAGTCTGCAATACATGACGCGTATACCTAAACGAATCGTCCACATTATCGTCTCCATTCGCCGTCGCCGCAACCGCGTCGTCGACCACCACCAAGTACATAACCTTCGTTGCCTCCGCCATTTCTGCAACAGACAGGAGAAAATCAAAGAAACCAAGAATGAATCTCAATCGAAATAATTTTTGAACTTTTTAGAGATACAAAAATCAAACAATCAGAGAGGAACAAATTTGGGAAGGTAGAAGAGAAAAAATCGCTTTACCTGTTCGGATAAAATTTTGGTTTCACAGATCAGAGAAGAGAAATCTAGGGTTTATAAATGAGGATCGAGATGGTTTTCATTAATAGAAGATGATGAAGATGATGGTCCGATTCTGCGTTTCTCTTTGGAAGCTTCTGGGATCGTTTAACTGGCGAGAAAATCTTATACTCTCCTCTCGATGAGCTCGAGCCGATGTTTCCAGAATCCGAGAAATCTCCACTTCCATCTGAGACAAGCCCAACTCGAGAAATTTTCTCAATACCCGATTTCACACCTATATCGCGTTTGTTTCCTGAGAAAATACTCAAATCCTCGTCAGATAAACTCATGGGACCACAGTTTTTACCTGGATTTCGTATGTTTCCCGAGAAATCCCCATCCTCCTTAAGGTAACACGCCACGCTCTTGGCGTGCGCGAGATGCTTCTTGCTATTCTTCGACGAAGCCGGGTCGGGTTGTGGTCCCCGTGGAGCTGGAAGAGATTTGAGGCGGCCAGACGCAATATCCCTCTGGATTTGGTTTTGCGGTGTGTTGTTCTAGGATTTGAAAGACAAAAAAATGAAAAGACAAGAAGAGGTTTTTCCAATTGGTTTTCTCTACAGCCGAAATATGAGCAAACTCTAAAAGGGATGACCTTTAGTTGTCTCCGCTTTTTCCGAGGATTTTATTTAGTTTTTAATTTCGAAAAAACAACAATATCTAGAGAGATATTGCGTCTGACAATGTATTCAGGGACCCACAATTGCATTACGTAATGAAGCTATGCAACAACAATCACTTTTCGAAGGTGTATAGGGTTAAGATGGACTTTTCCCTATGAACAGAATCGGCCAAACAGTTCAAAACGGGTAGACTTAATTTTATTGTTAATAAATGGTAGAAGATGTAATTTCCCTAAAAACTTGGTTTAAATCTTGTAACCTGCCTTTTTAAAAGCTTGGTTAAAAACCACGCAGTTTTCCGGTTTAGAAGATTTTTTTTTTCTTTTTTTTAACTCGTTTACTTCAACTCCTGTCTTTTTAGACTGTTTTTTTAGCTGAAAATTAGTTTATGTGTTGAGTTGATTACATCTAAATTTCGTTTACTTGATAAAGTTACGCTGATATTGTAGCCTCGGGCCCTCGATTAGATTTTATTATAATAAAAGGCCCATAATTATTAAAAAAATATATATATATGCATGCCTATCCAATACTCTTTTTTTAAAAAAAAAACTTTGCATTCCTTTCCAATACTCTCACCACAAATTATTACGTAAGAGTAAATTTGGGATAGATGCTATCTAAATTGGAAAGGAATATTAAATTTTTATAAGAGAATATATTCCATTTGACAAACAAAGATCGACATAAACTTTTGCTTTTAGATACCTCTTTTTCTCTATACCCTTTAATTTTACTTCGTTGCTTTAGTAATCTTTCTTTCTCTTTCGGATATGCAAATAGCCATTAAAATTCATTTCTTAATTAAGACTTCCTTTTCTTAGCTCTTTTTCATTTAAAATAATTATTATCACAAGTATTATATGTAACAACAATCCAAACAAAATAATTAAAAATCGTGCTGAAAAGTAATTAAAAAGAAAAAAAATAAAGTCGACAGAATCCAAAGCGATATAAATCTCATCTGAATTTTTTTTTTTGCTTCTTTGAGATCCACGCTCTTGACAATTATTTACCTGAAATTTTTAAATTTATATACACATATTACTTTAAATTTTTGAATATCCTAATTAAAGGTTATTTGTATTTCACTATTTGATTAACCTAATCAAAGACCATTTGTATGATGCACGTGCAAGCATATTACATATATATAACATTCATTTTCGGCCTTTTGACTACGTACCTTTATCATAAGAGCCATGCATTTCTACTTTGAATATACGTGTATGTGTATTTCGTATTTACCATATAATGTGAGAGAAATTAGGTAAAATAAATTAGAAAAATGAAAAAAAAATGTAAGAAAAAAATAGTTAATTACCTCCGCGACTGCAAACGCTTCTGAGGAAGAGAAGGAAGATAATTAGAAGAACAACTGCAGCTATTAGTCCTTTGATGATCGCAAACGTCCTTTCTCCTCCATAGTTTGTTTTATCTTTATATTCAACAACAAAATTTACAATTAGTTGATTTAATCAAAATTCTAAAGCAATAATAACACACGATCAGGTTTAGAGAGAATAACAAAAATACTAAAAATACTCCAATCTTAATTATAAAATATATAATTCGGGTTCCTAATGTCATTTTCTTTCAAAGATGTATCAATTGGTTACATAATTAAGACACTTAATAAGAAAATTAGCCTCTAAAAATACCGTAAAAGTAATTTTTAATTATTTTTGTATTTTCTATGTAACTATATACAAGATAGATGTTAAAAAAGTAAGTTTTAATTCTAAATGTTTAATAATTCTGAGTAAATAAAAACATTAACACAAAAATTAATTAATAAAACGAAAAATTTAGTAAGAGTTTCTAAATCATCTAGATTTTTTTTTTTCAAAACAAATATGGATACTAATGGTAATGTTGAAAATAAAAACATAAAATTTGACTAACAATAATAAGTAAAGAAAATTTACATTTATGAGACTTGGCATTGTATTGTCCACCATCAGTAGAATATCTTGCGTAACACTTAGCCAAGAACATGTCTCCAAAGACGGCCGTGCCACAATCGTTTTTAAGCCGTCCGATTGCCGTTCCTACACAATCTTGGCACTCGGAAACCGTTAGATCTCCTACACACTGTCCCATACCTTGAACATCACCGGACCCTCCGGCTCGAAAATACCCTCCGCCGTTAAGTAGTCCCGTGAGAACGGCGTCTCTCCGGGTGATCCCGTCGGTGTTGTAACCCTCAGAGGGCCCACACTTCTTTAGAACAACGGTCTTGTCTTCTTGGCCGAGGAAGCTAACATTATCGTACTTGATGTAGCATCCGGCTAGCTGGAGGGCCCCACCGCAAGTGTAAGGGCAAAGATGTCCAACTTGAGAGACAGCACGTGCCACACACGTGGCGCAGTCCGGCATTGAGAGATCGCCGCGGCATTGGAAGAGTCCACGGGAAGTGTCGGAGGAGGAAGAGCCCATGATGGTGAAGTTGTTGTAAGAAGAGTATGTGGCGGAGTTGACTAGAGAAGTGAGAAGAGAGTTGAGGTTTGACTCATAAGGAGACGCCGGAGAGAATTTTTGCTGGGAGCAGCCGCCGTAGACGAAGGTGTCTGTTGCGGAGGTGGCGGAGGAGAGTGAAGGAGCGGTTGCGGTGAGGAGAGAGAAGAAGAAAGAGAGAGTTTTGGTAAGGTTATTTTGAGAGAGAGTGCTCCTTAGCTTTGCCATTGGCATTGATGAAAAAGGAGAGAAAGACATTAGCAATGAAAATGAATACTTATTTATACATGTTAAGTGTCTAAGGCATACATGTTAAGTTACAGTTTAAGTGTATTATGTATATATAAGATTTACTTATATTTTGAGTAACATGTGAATGACTCAGTTTTCCTTCCTTGTAGCTTGACTAAAGAAGTTCTAGTAAGCTTTTCATAAAGTAGGCAGCCATGCAACAAAGGTATTCATTTCTTAAATTAATATTAGGGAGTAAAAAATAAATAGTTTATTCCAAACTGCAGTAGTTATCATTAATTATTTTATACTTTATATCAACGTATCTAAATGGCGCAGTGCAATTAGGCTTCCAAATTTTGAGATCCCAAGTTTACAATTTGTGTACATAATGATAATAATCAATATATCTAAAGGTTCCGGATCCGAATATCCGGACCTTATAATTGTATTATCTTGGATTTTATTATCCGGATCCGGATCCGACCCTCTCGTTGTTACAGCTAATATAATTTTAATTACAGCTAAATAACAACTATATATATGATTATTCTAATTTTTAGCTGTAATTAAAATTATATTAAGTTGTTATTTAACCTAACATTAATATATTCACAAACATCAAAAAGTAAACTACACTCTAAAACAATCTACAGATTTTCAATGGTTAAAATTTCTTTCGCTTTCGTGTCAATAACAATGATCAAATGAGCTAAGGAAAGAAAATAGGATATTTATTGTTGTTTTTTTTTTTTTTTGGATAAAAGGTATTCTATTAAATTAAAATGAAAGTACAAGGATATGATTTTTTAGATCATATAGTTTTTAGAAGTAGCTTGAAAGTAGTAGAGAAAGCATACACATGAGTAATTAAAGAAAAGAGGTATAACTCTAGAATATGATTAAAACTCTAGGGATTTTCTCGCCCATTCACCGTGGTCCGCGGTCGCCTCGGCCACCTCTTCCACGATTTCCTCGCCCACTCACCAGGGTCCATTGCATTTCTTAGATTTTTTGTGTGGGCTTGATTGGTCTTCCTCCTCGGATCTTATCAAAGGTTGGATCACCTACATCTTCACCGTACGCTTCCAATGCAAATGTAGCAAATTGGTTGCTACCAAAAACATTATCTTGCACAGCCTCATTTGTGAATGAACCTGATTGAGGTGGAGGGGTTGTGAAAGTTACATGAAAAGGAAGGCCAAAGGACGGTGTAGATTCAGCAGTAGATGCAAGCTCAACTTGGCTTGCCTTTTTAGAGGTTGTTGGAGTAGAACAAGCTAACAATAGGATATTTATTGTTACTCTTTAATAACAAAAGAATGTCAAATTGGAAAGCTGAATATTCTTTTTTTTTTTCTTTGCTAATAATTCCCAAAGGGAGGGTAGGTGGGTGCTTGAGGACTTTAGGGTTTTTTTTTTTTTTCAGTTTTATTTCAAATTTATTTTATAAATTATGATTGTAAAGAAAGAAGAAAACTTTTTCGAACGAAGACACAACTCTCCAACTGTAACATCGCACTCATCGAGTTTTCCATTTCTTCTTTTTAGGATATTCATTGCTTGCTCTCGAAGGAGCTCACTTCATTTAATATTATTTAACTTCTTTATTACAAAAGTTAAGAATTATTTTGTACTATAGCTATCTCTTATTATCCGATAAACTTTATTTTGAATTTTTAAACAAAATAAATTAATAAATAATATTTTTCCAAATCGAAAAAACCGATTAAAAAATTGATTCAATTCGGAAGATATTATATTTTATATTTTAATATGTATATCTTCGAAGAAGTCTATCTCTACTACACGTAGAATTAGAAACTCTCATTTGGACAATACACTGTATGATTGTTTAACAGAAAACGGCGATAACTTTTGCAACATAATATTTAGAGTTGGTGAAAAT
This sequence comes from Eutrema yunnanense, assembly GCA_002933935.1. Lineage (NCBI taxonomy): Eukaryota > Viridiplantae > Streptophyta > Magnoliopsida > Brassicales > Brassicaceae > Eutrema > Eutrema yunnanense. Next base: position 294,141 of record PKML01043686.1, on the reverse strand, counting down.
GGTGTCTGTACCAAAGGAATGACTTGCATTCTCACTCTATCTGAAGGAATTCGGGAGGAGCAAGAAGGTTTTCTCTTTTTCTCTATCTCACTCATTCCACGCGTAAAAAATACAACATCGGACAAGCTATCACGGAGTGCTCGAATTTACCCTTCTGATATTTCGTATGTATATTCAGTACCACTAGTTTGGATTTCTGAACCGTTCTAGGTGTCTTCTTTATTGACAAAAAAAACCGAATTAACCGACTTCCGAATCGAAGCAAACCAAATTTTTGTTTGGTTTATTTCGGTGAAATTTTACTTAAAACGAACAAACCGACAACCGAATAAACCGGGGGCCAGACTAAATAATTATATCAACAAAAAGTTAACGAAGGTAAAATCAAATTATTGTAGTGAAGAAAAAAACTAATGTTTATAGCTAACATCATTATCATTACAATCACATTTAATAAATATTAGATTATTTGTTTTTTGTAATTTTTCTTATGTGATAAAAACATTTAAAATTGCAATAGTTTTTTTTTTGAAATGTAAATCTATTATATAATGAGAGAGTTTTCTCTCATTCTAAGCCATCCACATCATCATTACAATCATTTATTAATGGACCCTACATATTTATATTAGAGTGAAATAAATTAAAATTAGAAGATTACTCTCATAAACTAAATTAACTTGTAAGAAAAAAGAAAAGTCATCATTAACAAAATAAAAAAAAATTAACAATTGGTTATAGGAAAACGTAAATCATCTATCAATTATAAATATATGAGGTTCAATTAACAATTAGTTGTGCTATTAATATGACCTTCGATATTTTATGAAAAAACAAAACCAAGTGAAAAAAAGAAAAAAAAAAGTAACAAAACCAACAATTCATTCTTCACAATCAAAATGATCCAAAAAAAAAAAAATAGCATTTGAAACTTCAAAATCAAGAATGGAGAAAAATCATCAGATAGAAAACTGCAAATATCCTCTAAAAACAAGAATCCTCTAAAAACAAGAAATAGCATTTTAGAGGAGGAGTACCACTTGATAATAGGATTTATGCTCCGTTTCATGAACTAATTTTGGCATAAGTATTCGCCAAAAATATGGGAATGGGATTGGTTGGATTTTTATAAGCGAGAGAGGATATGTTCTTCGAGGATGAAGAACAAAGAAAAAATCACAGATCTTTTGTCAGCGATCTTTCACAAAGAAAGCAATACTTGAACCAAAATATATATTAGCATAAAGGCGCAAACATTAGAAAAAATTCTCTATTAGAGAGAGCGTAACTCTAAACAATCTAAAACTATACGTACATAAATATATAATTCTAAATACTCAAATATGTACATGCACTCAATCAGTTAATGTGTAGGCGGTATGATGAGGTTATCATTGGTCTCAGTATGAATAGTCACATTGTCATATACAAACACTAATAAAGAAACACACGCACATACACACAATACAACTATAAACATAAATGACTATTAAATGAAAAATAAAAAAAAGGGACGATAAAAAAATACCATGTAATCAGCAAAACAAAGTTTAGGAACAGAAATGTAATAGTCAAATACAGCATATAAAAACATGAAAAAGAACAATATTTCAACATAAATTAACAACATAATTAAGAGAAAACCGTTGTTATATACAAACACTAATAAAGAAAAATAACAAAACACATGCAGATACACACAATGCAACTATAAACATAAAATCGACTATTAAACTAAAATTCAAAATTAAAAAAAAAATTGTTTCTTAAAAATATAGCATATAAATTTTTTTATAAAATATGAATATAAAATAAGCCCGTGCGAAGCGCGGGGGTCAATCCCTAGTATCTTATTATATAAAGCAGGATCCCTCGACGTGAGCGCGACACGTAGGCAAAATTATAACTCACGAGATCGTAATATTTGTCACGGTTGTTAATTTAGATCTTGACATGTGTCAATTTAATTAAAAAGGTAAAAATAAATTAAAATAAATTAAAATAAATGTTAAACTAAAAAAGGCAATCTTAGTAAAAATGAATTAAAGTAAATATTAAAAGGTGTAAAGTAAAAAGGCAATCTTACAAAAAAAAAAGGTATAAGTATAAGTAAGGAAAACTTATAATAAAGGAAAGTGACAAAATGAAGATTAAAAGTTTATAATCTACAACCACGGTCAAACTTAAAAATGGAAAATTATAAATATACTCTAAACTTCAAAGAAAAATTATTAATATACAATTTAAAATCGATTCCTAATACTAAAAAGTAAATGAAAAAGTAGTTATGTTTAGATTAAGAAAAATTAAACAAAAATTATAAAGAAAAGTCATAGTTAAAAAAAAACCCAAATTTTAGTTTAAAATAAATAAATTAAACAATATATTACAATCATAAAAAAAGGAATAAAATCAAAATTTTATTAAAAAAACATATTTCAATTCTTATTATATAAAGCAGGATCCCTCGACGTGAGCGCGACACGTATGCAAAATTATAACTCACGAGATCGTAACATTTGTCACGGTTGTTAATTTAGATCTTGACATGTGTCAATTTAATTAAAAAGGTAAAAATAAATTAAAATAAATATTAAAAAATGTTAAACTAAAAAAAGCAATCTTAGTAAAAATGAATTAAAGTAAATATTAAAAGGTGTAAAGTAAAAAGGCAATCTTACAAAAAAAAAAGTATAAGTATAAGTAAGGAAAACTTATAATAAAGGAAAGTGACAAAAGGAAGATTAAAAGTTTATAATCTACAACCACGATCAAACTTAAAAATGGAAAATTATAAATATACTCTAAACTTCAAAGAAAAATTATTAATATACAATTT
>PKML01043686.1:274849-290890 GCA_002933935.1 Eutrema yunnanense | reverse complement strand
CATTATTCGGCTTGAGATAGCCATAGATCAATGTAGGAGTTCTTTGTTTTGAATTGTTCTATTTGTTAATGACCCTTAAGTATGAGAATTAAATCCTCATCGCTTTGGTTTATGATCTCATCGAAGAACCATTGAAAAGTTACCACAACCAATATGATACTAGAAAAAATTCCGGTTTCTATTTCTTAAAGGTAAAACTTACAAAAAGTATATTTACTTTGTTGGTATTTCGTTATTATAATTGTTTTTCAAAGTTTATTCCATATTCATATATTGTCTTTGTTTTAAAATTATATTTTTTCATAGATAAGAGAGCAAGAGTTGTGCTTATTAGTTTGCTTTTTGATTTGTAAATTAAATTGAAATTTTGTATTAATTAAAGTAGCTATGGAAGGAGAATAATTTTTGACTGTTTTTTTTTCATAGAAAACATATATAAGGAGAATGAAATTGAATATGATAAAAACACTTATTAACTGTGATGGAAAGAAGTGAGATTTAATCATTGAAAAAACATTTATAAGTTACCACAACCAACCAAAATAAATATGCTACCAGACAAACGTCCAATCTTTACCTATTCAAGATAAAACTGACAAATATATATTTAATTTGTCGTTCTTTCGTGATTTTAAACTAGCTTTCTACATATGATTACAATTAACAAATAATTAAAATATACATTAGCATCTAAACTTTTGCCACATGTCCATAAAAAATTTCCCCATAATCGCTCTAAAATTCTTTGACTCACATGTTTCTAAGCATTTTGAAGGTGCCAAATTAGGTTGACGCAATTGATGATCGCACCTCTTAAAGATGACAACGTCCATCAAAGTCGAACCATCTGATCTTCCTCACACTTCCCTGGTACATATATAACTATGTGTTAAGATTTCATATATGACATCAAACCCTATTTTCAATTGTAACGACAAAACTCATTCTTTATCATTCATTAATGTATTTCCGAGCGGACATTTTTGAATGAATAGATAATGCAGAAATGATCAAATAAATTACATTATATTTATTTTCCTACGGCTTGGGATTGTCATAAATCAATGTTGGAATTCTCTTTTTGAGTTGTTCTATTTGTTATTCAATTTTCTGAATTTTTATGCAAGTTGTATTGATTTTGCCTACTTTATTTGTCTTCTTAATCAAAGTTATGCTCTAATGGGAATAAAAAACGACGTGAGAAAGAATTCACCAATGAATTGATAAATAAGACTACAATGGAGGATAAATGATCATTTGTAAACCAATATTTCTATATATAAAGTAATTTTTGTTACTTTAACATTCTTTGCAATGACTCCTAAGCATGAGAAGAAAAAAATCATCATCGTTTAGGATTATGATTTCATTGAAGAACCATTGAAAAATTACAACAACCAATATGTCACCAAACAAAATTTTGGCTTCTACTTCTTCAAGGTTTACTTACAAAACGTTATATTTACTTTGTCGGTTTTTTGTTATTTTAAATTTGTTTCAAAGTTCATTTCATATTCATCTATTGTCATGGTTTCAAAATTAATGTTTTCACAAATATGAGGGCAAGAATTATGCTTATTAGTTTGCTTTCGATTTGTAGAATAAATTGGAAATTTGTATTAATTAAAGTAGCTAGCAAAGGAGAATAATTTTTAACTTTCTTCATTTATTTGTTGTTTTTAGATATTACAAAAATGAAACTGAATATGATGAAAAATCATATTCACTCTTATTTGAAGAAGTGAGGTATAATCATTGAAAAATCATTTAAAAGTCTGGTGTCTTTCTCTTCAAGATAAAATTTACAAAACATAAATATAGTTCTTCGATCTTTTGTGATTTTAAATTAGTTTCAAAATTTATTCTATATTCATCTATTGTCTTGGTTTCAAAATTAAAGTTGTCATGAATCTGATAGCAAGAGTTGTGATTGTTAGTTTGCTTTTCAATTTGTATATTAAATCATAAATTTTGTTAATGTGGATAAAACTGAAAATGGTAAAAAAAACTAATTTTCTTGATTGAAGAAGTGATGTGTAATTTTATATATTTCTGTCAAAATTATGTTTATTAAATATCATTGATTATTTTATTACACTTTTAGTTGATTTTCGTATACTAACTTATAAGTGTTCGACCAAATAATACGTTCTTGAGATGGGACATACATAAATTCAAAACAAGACCGTTGAAACCTCACAAACTACATATAATTTATGAGATGAAAGTTAAATTTTGTTTTCTATATATTATTACAATCACCAATATATTCCAAATAATATCTGAATAAAGATAATTGATTGCATATAGGTTTTTATCAAAATAATATTAAAAAGAATATCCACGTGTAGCGTGGATGCAAAACCTAGTCTTATTATATAAATCTGAATGCGCTCAACGTGAGCGTGACACGTATGATAATTTTAATTCGCGAGATTGTGACATATTTCATCATAAATTTAGATCGTGACATGTGTCAATATAATAATATAAACTTTTCTATTGGTAGTTATATAATTTTAAAAATAAAAAAATTACCAAAAAGAAAAAAAGAGTTGTGTTTTTTTATGGAAACTAATGAAATTGAAAAAGTAAAGTAAGAGAACAAAATAAAAGTGTTAAATCTTATTATATAAAGTTGGATCCCTCGACGTGAGTGTGACACGTAGGATAATTTTTAATCACGAGATTGTGACATTTGTCACGATTGTTAATTTAAATCTTGACATGTATCAATTTAATTAAAAAGGTAAAAATGAATTAAAGTAAATATTGAAAAAGGTTAAACTAAAAAAGGTAATTTTAGTAAAAATAAATTAAAGTAAATATTAAAAAAGTTTAAACTAAAAAAGACAATCTTACAAAAAAAAAAATAGTATAAGTAAAGAAACCTTATAATAAAGGAAAGTGACAAAAGAAAACTTAAAAGTTTATAATCTACAACCACGATCAAACTTAAAAAAGAAAATTATAAATATACTCTAAACTTAAAAGGAAAATTATTAATATACGATTTTAAATCGATTCCTAATCCTAAAAAGTAAATGAAAAAGTAATTTAACTAGATAAGTACCCGCATATATACACGGGTTTGTAATTTAATATTTTATAACCCCTGAAATAAATGAAAGACGATAAACTGGAAAACAAAATTAGATCACCCGTGAAAATATCTTATACATATTTATTTTATCGTACTTTGTTTCTAAATTTATGTATAAGATATTTTCACGGGTGATCTAATTTTGTTTTCCAGTTTATCTTCTTTCATTTTTTTCACGGGTTATAAAATATTAAATTACAAACCCGCATATATACGGGTACTTATCTAGTATAATAATAAAATTGTAATATCTTGTCCTAACTATAATAATATTACGTGGGTAATGGATCACACATATTAGTTTAGACTTTTTTTTCTGGGGAATTTGGGAAATTTTCGAAAACTAAAGTTTTAGACTCGGGAATTTTTATAAATTCTATAAAAATGTGAAATATTGATTTGACCCTAGTTATCTATATTTAGTGATTTATGTGAACTTACATCATTGTTTTGGTGCGGTTTGAAATTGTTTTGCGAACTTTCCCGTAAGTGTGGACTGTGGACATAGAGCGAATATTCTGGATTTTGGTGGTATATGTGATACGCTATGCTCCTGCCGGATCATTACTTTTCTGTTACGTATCCGCTCTGTAGCTAATTAATCGAATATTCGATATCTGCCAAAATCTGGATATTTAGCCAAATATCTGATCCACTCCATACAAATATTTAAATAATTCTAAAAAATTAAAAATATAGAAAAATTCAAAATTTAACCAAAATGGTACTATTTCATAAAAAAATAATTTCTTCTTAATTTGTTTGATATTTATAATAAATCAATTTGATGAACACAAATTCACAAAAGTTACATATATATAATAATTATACAATTTCATATATATACATATATGAGCAGAACGGATATCCATCTTTTAGAAAATTAGTATTTGTGTTTTGCTTCATTTTTAACAGAAATTGAATTTTAGTATTTGCTTTGCTTCGTAGAATATGGATATATATCCGGAATCGAAACGGATAACGAATCGAAACGGATAACGAATCGAAACGGATTTAACGGATATTTTGTTTAGTCCTACTTTCCCGCACATTTTATTTTTGACCGAGTGAGGTCTAATTATCAAAAATTAGAAAAGGGGACTGTGTGGTCGACTTGTTACTGGACCATGATGAATTGTCCAAAATTGTACCAAGCCAAAATGATTTCACTTCTAAGCATATCTTAGGCAAACATTTAGCGGAGCATCTGTACACATTCGAAGTTGAGGTAACTTCCAACGAGCTTGTCTTTGAGAAATGCATATAGAGAAGTGTGGAGTACTCGAACTCAAGGTCCCTCGTGTTAATGTATCTTTACATACCGATTTCTGGGACGCATTTTATTAAAATGTCAAAACTGATGTCTACGATGAAGCATGATTGAATCATGACCGTAAAGACCGGTAATTTTTTGTCAGTTTTATTTTGAAACTAATTTAAAATCACAAAAGATCGACAATTTTTTGTCAGTTTTATTTTGAAGATGTAAAAACCGGACTTTTGTCTGGTAGCATATTGGTTGTGGTAACTTTTAAATGATTTTTCAATGATTGTACCTTAATTCTTCCAATCAGAGTGAATAGTTTTTTTTCATCATATTCATTTTCATTCTCATTATATGTTCTCTATAAATAAAAAAAAGTAAAAAAGTCAAAAATTATTTTCTTTCCTTAACTATTTTAATCAATACAAAATTTTAATATTATGTACAAATCGAAAAGTAATGTAATAAACACAACTCTTATTCTCATATCTATGAAAAAAATCAATTTTGAAACCAAAACAATATATGAATATGATATGAACTTTGAAACAAAGTTATAATAACAAAAAACTTACAAAGTAAATATATTTTTTTTGTAAATTTTACATTGGAGAGATAGAAACATAAATTTTGTCTGGTGACATATTGGTTGTGGTAACTTTTCAATGGTTTTTCGATGAGATCATAAATCTAAGCGATGATGATTTAATTCTCATATTTAGGGGTCATTGTAAATAATATTTAAGTAACAAACATTATTTTATATATGAGAAGATTGGTTTACACATAGTCATTTTTCCTTCATTATAGTCGTATTTCTCAATTCATGGGTGAATTCTTTCTCATTCCGTTCTTTTATTGTTTTTATTCCATCAGAGCTTAGCTTTGATCAAGAAGACAATTAAGTAGGCAAAATCAATACCCTTAGAAGCATATAGCATCAACTTTTATTAGTAATATATTTTATTTTGACATATAATTTCTTTTTTCTTTTTCGTTTGTTAAGTTTTTTTATGTTAATTTTTCATATAATTAGAATAAATATCAAGTTAATTTTATTGTTTTCGTTCGTAAAATCCTGTTTTCCTGGGAAAAACGTAAAATCTCATTTTCTCGTCAAAAACGTAAAATCATGTTTTTTCGTCAGAACGTAAAATTCCGTTTTCCCGTCAAAAATGTAAAATCTCGTTTACTGTCAAAAAGGTAAAATCTCGTTTTTGACAGAAAAACATGATTTTACGTTTTTGTCGAGAAAACGAGATTTTACTTTTTTCCGAGGAAAATGGGATTTTACGTAATTACAAGGAAAACATGATTTTACGTAATTACAAGGAAAACAAGATTTTACGTCTTTGACGGGAAAACATGATTTTACGTATTTGACGGGAAAACGAGATTTTACGTTTTTGACGGGAAAACGTGATTTTACGTTTTTTCCATCAGAAAAGTAAAATCCCGTTTTCCTGCAAAAAAACATAAAATCCCGTTTTCATGTCAAAAACATAAAATTCCGTTTTCCCGCAAAAAACCATAAAATCCCGTTTTATCGTCAAAAACGTCAAATCCTGTTTTCCAGTCAAAAACGTAAAATCTCGTTTACTTGGGAAAAACCTTTTTCCGCCAAACTTGTTTTAATAGAAGGGTAGTTGACAAAAAAAAAACAAAAAAAAAATATTTTTTTATTGATGAACAGTAATGGTCGTCTGTTTTTACAGACTGCACATCATCGATATGGCCAAGGGCTGTTTTGCGGGTGACTTTGGAGGTGAGGGGATTGACATGTATTTTCTAAAGCTGAGGGGTATTCTTGCAAAAACAATAAATGTTACGGTTTTTTTTGCAGTAATCCCTTTAAAATTCTATGTGGACATCCTTAGATACATATATCATTAACTTTTATTAGTATAAGATTTTATTTTGACATATTTTTTTTTATGTTAAGCTTTTTATGTTGATTTTCCATAGAGTTAGCATATATATCAAGTTAATTTCCTTTTAAATGATTTTTCCTTTTGTTCATTTTGCTCTTTTGATATTTATTTCCATTTTTGATTTTTTTTTTGTTAATTTAGATCTTTTGATATTTATTTCCATTATAAGAGACACGATTTTTTTGAAATTCTTGATATTATTTAAATTTAATCAAAATACTGATTTGACATATTTTAAATTGTAGCGCCCGTGTTCCGGGAATTGATTATTGGAGGGAGAATAATTAATTCCTGGGACAGTATCGATCGATACCTGGTGGGCATCGATCGATACCGGCCGGGTTTTCCTTGTGGTTATCTTCTTCTCTTTCTTCTTTCGAGTATAAAAGCTTATCCTTGGGATAAGGATGAAGGGGAGAAGGAAGAAGGGTCGAGAGACAGAGAGAGAGAAGGAGAGAAGAAGAGAGAAAGAGAGCGGAAGCTTGGTAAGCTTGGATCTTGCGAGATCAAGGAGGGTTGAGCTTGTGAGAAGCTCGGAGGAGAGCTTGGGAGAAGCTTGGCTTGGGGCGTGGGCTTGCGAGAAGAGGAGAGATCTTCTAGAGCTCGTTCCATCGTGTCTAAAGGTGAGTTGGGACCAAATGTCAGCATAGAAACTTGTGTGATTGTTGTTAAGCTTTGTTGATGCTTTCTGTGTTTGGTTCGGGCGAGTTCTGTGTGAGTTGTCGCGGTGGTTGTGCTGAATCGCAGGGAGTATCGATCGATACCATGCGAGTATCGATCGATACCGGCCCTTTGGCGGTGGTCTCGAGTTCTGTGTGGATAGACTCGAGGGTAGTGTATCGAGGTGATAAGCTTGAGTCGTGTGGCATCGATTGACACCAGGTGTGGTGTTGGGTGTCGATCGATACCCTGCCCTTGTGTGGGTACCGTGAGTCGTGTGGCATCGATCGATACCAAGTGTGGTGTTGGGTATCGATCGATACCAGGCCCTTGAGTGGGTACCGTGTGCTGTGGGGCGTCGATCGATACCATGTGTGTATCGATCGATGCCGGTTGTGGCTTCGTGCCGGGAAGTTGTAATTGTGTGAGTTAATTATTCGTGTTAATTGTTAATTGGTGGCCTGTTGTTGGGATGATCAATCTCACTCAGCATTTGGTTAGCCAAATGTTGATGCATCACTTTTGTCGATGCAGGTAAAGATAGGGCGGGATCGTGGAATCGAGGCGGTGAAGAGGGGATGATTAGGACCCGGGAGTTGTTCCGCTGTTGGGGTATCGGTCGACGCTATGGGAGTATCGGTCGATACCAGTTGTTGTTGTAATCCGCGAGCTTGTGTAAGCTGTAGACCGTGTGTAATCGGTGTAATAATAATTGTATATTATTGTTGATATTGATTGGTTATTATTATTGTTGTTGTTTATTATTATTGAAAAATTTTGCGGTGCGGTCGTCTCATAAATGGCCGTTAAAAATCCTATGTGGATGCTTTTAGAGACTTATAGCATCAACTTTTATTAGTAATAGATAGGGTAGGGTAATGGGTTTCAATTTTTTAGAGGGTTTACAATGTAATGGGTTTTCGTTGTTCTCTTGGTTTGGCTGATCCATTAGGGTTTTCTTTCCTTGGATTTTGTGTATTAGATAAGTATCGATGATTTTAGATATTTTCCTAACCATATTACTGATGAATTGATGAAAGGAGATGTCGTTCGATCAAATATGATTGAATCCGTCATAGACTGATATATGGTTGAGATGTTCTAAGATTTTTAAGCCAGAGTTATTTATGGTGACATTAGTGTTTGACCATAAAATTTTAAGCCAGAGTTATTCGGATTCAATTTCTCTTTGGTTCAGTTTACGAGTTAATTTTTTTCACTATATTATAGTTTTACCAGATTAGAAATTTGGATAGAGAAATGTAGAATGCAGGCACATTCATTTTCACTATATTTTTAGTTTAACCAGATTAGTGTAGAATGCAGGCATTATTGGTGTAAAACGAAGTCTCGTTTAGGCCTGGGCATAAAACCCGACCCGACCAGACCCGAACCGACCCGACTCGAAAAACACGGTTCGGTTCAGGTTCAGTTCTTCGAAATAACCCGAACGGTTCCATTTCAAATTTGATTCGGGTTTCGGTTCGGGTCGGGTTTTACCCGAGACCCGTTCGGGTACCCGATAAACCCAAAAACATTTTATGTTCGAGATTTTTTTCGGGTTTTTTATTCGGGTTTTTTTTGGGGTTTTCGGGTTTTTTCGGATTTTCGGTTTTTTTTTCGGGTTTTCGGGTTTTTTCGGGTTTTTCATATATTTTTTTCGGATTTTTTTGGATTTTTTCGGATTTTTTTCGGATTTTTTCGGGTAAAATCATACCCGAAATTTATTTCGGGTCCTTTTCGGGTCGAATTTAAAATCAAGGACCCGACCGGAACCCGAAAGAACCCGATCCGAACCGAACCGAAATTTTCCCGAGACCCGAATGGGTCCAATTCCCGGAACCCGAATGGACCCGAAACCCGAAAAACCCGACCCGAGGATCCGAATGCCCATGCCTAGTCTCGTTAATTATTGGTGTACTCTTCCATTTCTCGTGGTCAATATCATTTTGTGGATGTGAAAATTCTTCAATATCTTTAACTTGCATTCTTGACTTACTATTTTCTGAGTTAACTTTAAATCATCGAACAGAGTAATTTTGTTTTTCGAGTTTGCTTAATTTTTACAACAATTACAATTTTTTCCGCTACATCAGGTTAGCCATACGCATAGCCATCGAGGTTAGTTGCATTCCTTTGAATGCTATAACATTATTAGGGATTGTTCGATTTGAAAATGTAGGGATTGTTCGAGAGTTCGATTTGAAATTGAGAGTCGTTCTAGAAATAGGGGCTCACATTTCGGATTAGATCCGGTAGGGTTTGGGTGGACGGATAAAATCCTGGTATAAACTGTAATTTATCTGTTTTGGGTAGGATAACAAAGGTAATAAACCTATTTTTCGACCTAAAAATAATTAAAAACAAAAATCATTTTATTATAGACTTTTGAGTATAAACAAAACTCCTTCTTGAAGAAGATAACTGTTTTCTCTCGCTCTCGTGAGGGCGATTCACAGGAGATAAAGAGAAAATCAGTTTTCTTCAAGCGAGCAATCAATGTCTTCAACCACAAATCAAGTTCTAAATTCTTTTCTTCATCAACCAAAGCAGTGAGAAAGCGATGGCTCATCTAAAACGTATTATGTCGTCATCAACTGCTTTCCTTCATCGTTCTCGCCGGAATCAAGCGTTCATCTTCGTTATCAAAATAGTGATCATAATTTTGTTGGTTCTCAAACCGATAACGATTCGAGAAACGTCTTGTGAGGCGAGTCGTCAACGTTTCAATTCAGATTTCTTTCGTTCTGATCGAATCGGAATTGTTAAAGCACCAGTCAAAGTGAGATGTTACTTCGTCTTCTTCTACTATTCACCAGTTATCTCCGACGTGGTCTACATGCCCACGATCGATGGCCAATCACAGATGTTACCCTTATGTAACTTTCACCATTTCACTCATACTTTTTTTTTTCTCTCTCTCTCTCTCTCTCTCTCTCTCTCTCTCTCTCTTTTTACTCTCTCGCTTTAAACTACCATTTATTTATCTTATATTTCTTTTTTTTTACCCATCTCTCTCACATCTCTCTTTTACCCCATCTGATTTATTTTCTATTTTTTTATATTGTGAAAGACATAAACAATTTATTTGGTAACAATGAATGATAATTTTTTTTTCTCTACATTTTAAGATCTATTTTGCTATAGTTTTGATTCGAAAAAAACAAAAAATCTACACATATGAAATCGAGATCGACGTGGATATGAAACCGTGGACAATTGTGTGTAGACAAAACCGTGGACGTATTGTTAGTGTGGATGGTCATGTGTGGATAATACTTTACTGATGGTCATGTGTGGATGGTCATGTGTGGATGATCATGTGTAGATATAGTTCTTGATATTTACAAGTAGATTTCTTGTTTCACATCAAAACTATAGCAAAATAGATCTTAACATGATGGTAAAATATAATTATCATATATTGTTTCCAAAAAATTGTTTTATGTCTTTCACATTATAAAAAAAATAGAAAACAAATCAAGTGGTGTAATATTTATTTAACTCTAATTTTTGATTTTCTAGTGTGGATGATCATGTGTGGATGGTCATGTGTGGATGATCATGTGTAGATATAGTTCTTGGTATTTACAAGTAGATTTCTTGTTTCACATCAAAACTATAGCAAAATGGATCTTAAAATGTTGGAAAAATAGAATTATCATAAATTGTTTCCAGAAAATTGTTTTATGTCTTTCACATTATAAAAAAATAGAAAACAAATCAAGTAGGGTAATAATTATTGTACTCTAATTTTTGATTTTCTAATGTGGATGGTCATGGATAATACCTTACTGATGGTCATGTGTGGATGGTCATATTTGGATGGTCATTTGTGGATGGTCATGTGTAGATGTAGTTCTTGATATTTACAAGTAGATATCTTGTTTCACATTAAAACTATAGCAAAATGGATCTTAAAATGTTAGAAAAATAGAATTATCATATATTGTTTCCAGAAAATTGTTTTATGTCTTTCACATTATAAAAAAAAATAGAAAACAAATCAATTGGGGTAATATTTATTTGACTCTAATTTTTGATTTTCTAGTGTGGATGGTCATGTGTGGATGGTCATATGTGGATGAGCATGTGTGGATGATCATGTGTAGATGATCATGTGTAGATATAGTTCTTGATATTTACAAGTAGATTTCTTGTTTCACATCAAAACTATAGCAAAATAGATCTTAAAATGTTGGAAAAATAGAATTATCATATATTGTTTTCAGAAAATTGTTTTATATCTTTCACATTATAAAAAAAATAGAAAACAAATCAAGTGGGGTAAAAGAGATAGATGTGAGAAGAGAGATGGTTTATTGGTGTGAGATGTAAAAAGAGAGAGATGTGAGAGAAAAAGAGAGATGAAGAAGAAGCTAGAGAAAAAAAGAGAGATGTGAGAGAAAGTAACAAAAAGAAAATTAACATAAGAATAAAATTGGGTTTTCACACCCATGAACAGTGAAAAAAGTGCCTTAATTTTTGTTTGTAACAAAAAGTGGCAAAAGTGCATTTTAGCGTAATTCACAATAAAGATAGATGTTAAAAAAAAAAAACAAAACTCCTTCGTCTTCCCCTTTTGATTATTTTCTCTGTTCGGCGCTCTCTTTCACTTCTCGATCCGACCGTCAACCACTCTCAGAGGTTTTACCTGAACTTGTTTGGGTTTTCGTTGTTCTCTTCGTTTGGCTGATCCATTAGGGTTTTCTTTCCTTGGATTTTGTGTATTAGATAGTTGCGGTTTTTGTTTTGACGTTGTGATCACGGGGTTGGGAGATTAGGGTTTGTATTAGTCAGAACATAAGGCTGATTTTTCTTCTTACAATTTTAAACAGCAGCAAGAGGACGAGGAGATAAGGGGCATGAATCCGCCAGGCGAGGACTCTCCCACTATGAAATTCACGTGGACTATCCCAAACTTCACCAGGCTGAACACCAGGAAGCATTACTCTGATATATTTGTTGTTGGAGGTTATAAATGGTATAATATACTCTTTTACGATGCATTTTTGCAATTTATTTCCTCTTGGTTGGTTGGTTGACATCGTGCATTTTATTGGTTGACATCGTGCGAGCTGATTTTTCTCTTGCAGGCGAATAAGGATTTTTCCCAAAGGAAACAATGTCGACCATTTGTCCATGTACTTGGATGTTGCTGACGCTGCGAATTTGCCGTCTGGATGGAGCAGATGTTCACAGTTCAGCCTGGCTGTGTTGAATCAAATCAACAGCAGATATTCCATCAGAAAAGGTACTTTAATTGATTAATTTTGTTCATATATAAGTAGAAGCAGTCTTCATTGTAATTACTTTCTTTCTTGTATGGCTGCAGAGTCCCAACATCAATTCAATGCAAGAGAAAGTGATTGGGGGTTTACATCATTCATGCCCCTTAGCGAGCTCTATGATCCCTCTCGTGGATATTTAGTGAATGATAATGTTCTGATTGAAGCTGAAGTTGCTGTGCGGGAAGTTCTTGATTGCTGGTCATATGACTCAAAAAAAGAAGAAGAAGAAAAGGAAGATAAAAGAAAATACAAGGCTCAAGCTCACATTTTCACAACAATCAAGGTTTTCTACTTTTCTTAAATTCGGTCTGAAAATGTCTTCTTATCTGATCTAGTACTGGTATAGATTTGATATTAAAGTTACTTATGCAATTTATGCTTTTTATAAAGGTCGCAAGAGATGAAGACATCAGTGAGCAAATTGGAAAGAATATATATTTTGATCTTGTTGATTATGAAAAAGTTAGGAGTTTTCGAATCCAGAAACAGACCCCCTTTCAACAATTTAAGGTAGATACCTCTATCTTCCTATTGTTTTCCCGTCAGGAGGAGATGGGTTTTGCGAAGAAAGTTCTTTTTTGGTTACTTGAATATATCTTGGAGCAGAAGAATAGTGATCAGGATTCTAATGAGAAAAATCTTTGCTTTCGTTCGGAATTTAGTGTGTTTAAGTTTTTTATAAGATGCTGTCTTTGATAGGAATTTTCCAGTTGTTGCTAGTTATCTAGTTTCTTGTGTATTTGTTGCTATAACACTGTTTACAATTTATCCTCATGTAGGAAGAGGTGGCCAAAGAATTTGGTGTCCCGGTTCAACTACAGCGGTTCTGGATTTTGGCAGAGCGGCAAAATCATACTTATCGTCCCAACCGCCCCTTATTACCTCATGAAGAATTACAGACGATAATACTTTACTGATGGTCATGTGTGGATGGTCATATGTGGATGGTCATTTGTGGATGGTCATGTGTAGATGTAGTTCTTGATATTTACAAATAGATATCTTGTTTCACATTAAAACTATAGCAAAATGGATCTTAAAATGTTAGAAAAATAGAATTATCATATATTGTTTCCAGAAAATTGTTTTATGTCTTTCACATTATAAAAAAAAATAGAAAACAAATCAATTGGGGTAATATTTATTTGACTCTAATTTTTGATTTTCTAGTGTGGATGGTCATGTGTGGATGGTCATATGTGGATGAGCATGTGTGGATGATCATGTGTAGATGATCATGTGTAGATATAGTTCTTGATATTTACAAGTAGATTTCTTGTTTCACATCAAAACTATAGCAAAATAGATCTTAAAATGTTGGAAAAATAGAATTATCATATATTGTTTTCAGAAAATTGTTTTATGTCTTTCACATTATAAAAAAAATAGAAAACAAATCAAGTGGGGTAAAAGAGATAGATGTGAGAAGAGAGATGGTTTATTGGTGTGAGATGTAAAAAGAGAGAGATGTGAGAGAAAAAGAGAGATGAAGAAGAAGCTAGAGAAAAAAAGAGAGATGTGAGAGAAAGTAACAAAAAGAAAATTAACATAAGAATAAAATTGGGTTTTCACACCCATGAACAGTGAAAAAAGTGCCTTAATTTTTGTTTGTAACAAAAAGTGGCAAAAGTGCATTTTAGCGTAATTCACAATAAAGATAGATGTTAAAAAAAAAAAACAAAACTCCTTCGTCTTCCCCTTTTGATTATTTTCTCTGTTCGGCGCTCTCTTTCACTTCTCGATCCGACCGTCAACCACTCTCAGAGGTTTTACCTGTTGTTTGGGTTTTCGTTGTTCTCTTCGTTTGGCTGATCCATTAGGGTTTTCTTTCCTTGGATTTTGTGTATTAGATAGTTGCGGTTTTTGTTTTGACGTTGTGATCACGGGGTTGGGAGATTAGGGTTTGTATTAGTCAGAAGGCTGATTTTTCTTCTTACAATTTTAAACAGCAGCAAGAGGACGAGGAGATAAGGGGCATGAATCCGCCAGGCGAGGACCCTCCCACTATGAAATTCACGTGGACTATCCCAAACTTCACCAGGCTGAACACCAGGAAGCATTACTCTGATATATTTGTTGTTGGAGGTTATAAATGGTATAATCTACACTTTTACGATGCATTTTTGCATTTTATTGGTTTACATCGTGCGAGCTGATTTTACGATGCATTTTTGCATTTTATTGGTTTACATCGTGCGAGCTGATTTTTTTCTCTTGCAGGCGAATATCGATTTTTCCCAAAGGAAACAATGTCGACCATTTGTCCATGTTCTTGGATGTTGCTGACGCTGCGAATTTGCCGTCTGGATGGAGCAGATGTTCACAGTTCAGCCTGGCTGTACTGAATCAAAACAACAGCAGATATTCCATCAGAAAAGGTACTTTAATTGATTAATTTTGTTCATATATAAGTAGAAGCAGCCTTCATTGTAATTACTTTCTTTCTTGTATGGCTGCAGAGTCCCAACATCAATTCAATGCAAGAGAAAGTGATTGGGGGTTTACATCATTCATGCCCCTTAGCGAGCTCTATGATCCCTCTCGTGGATATTTAGTGAATGATACTGTTCTGATTGAAGCTGAAGTTGCTGTGCGGAAAGTTCTTGATTACTGGTCATATGACTCAAAAAAAGAGACTGGTTTTGTTGGACTTAAGAACCAAGGTGCTACCAGCTACATGAATTCTCTCCTGCAGACGTTATACCACATACCTTACTTCAGAAAGGTGTCTTGTTTTCTTCTTTTCAATTTGCTAAACCACGAGTTCACCAAATTCTGGGTAAAGACATCTGAATAATGTACTGTTCTTGTAGGCTGTTTACCACATGCCAACGACTGAGAATGGTGTACCTACGGCTAGTATCACACTGGCGCTCCAAAGTTTGTTTTACAAGCTTCAGTATAATGACACCAGTGTAGCGACAAAGGAGCTGACAAAGTCGTTTGGTTGGGATACATGTGATTCGTTCATGTCACATGATGTTCAAGAATTCAACCGAGTTCTCTGTGAAAAGCTTGAGGACAAAATGAAGGTATGTCTTCTGCTTCGTGGCCTTTCTTCCATTCTCAATTTGGGATTTGTGTTTTAATTATTATTTTTTTTGCTTTTTTCAAGGGAACTGTTGTTGAGGGAACAATACAGAGGCTATTTGAAGGCCACCACATGAATTACATTGAGTGCCTTAATGTAGATTACAAATCTACACGGAAAGAATCATTCTATGGTATGTAGTTTTGAACAGTTACCTATCATCTGGCTTCTTATTTTATCAGAAGCTAATATAATTTATCAAACTAACTGTACAGCCGTGTAATTTGTCTATTGGCAGACCTCCAGCTTGATGTTGAAGGCTGCAAAGATGTATATGCTTCTTTTGACAAGTATGTTGAAGTTGAACGCCTTGAAGGAGACAACAAATACCATGCAGAAGGACATGATTTGCAGGTCGGCTGTCTTTATTTTGTCAAAGATGTCCTCTTTCGTTCCATCTCATATTTTGGTTCTGGCACTACAAGAAAACAGAGCGATTTCCGACGGCATTTCCGACGGACAAAAATCCGTCGGAAATTTCCGACGGCAATCCGACAGATTTCCGACGGATTTCCGACGGTCGGAATATCCGTCGGAATTCCGTCGGAATTTTTGTCCGTCGGAAATCCGTCGGAAATTTCCGACGGATTTCCGACGGAATACGTCGTCGGTATTTATATCCATCGAAAATCCGTCGGAAATCCATCGGAATTTTTGTCCGTCGGAAATCCGTCGGAAATTTCCGACGGATTTCCGACGGA
>PKML01043686.1:219208-273312 GCA_002933935.1 Eutrema yunnanense | reverse complement strand
CCGTCGGAAATCCGTCGGTAAATAATCCGTCGGAAATCCGTCGGTAAATAATCCGTCGGAAATCCGTCGGTAAATAATCCGTCGGAAATCCGTCGGAAATTAGACCGTCGGAAATCCCTCGGTTTATCGTCGGAATTATTACCGACGGATAACTTGTCGGAAATCCGTCGGAAATTCAGCCGTCGGAAATCCGTCGGAAATTTCCGACGGATTTCCGACGGATTTTCTTTTCCGACGAGATAGAACCGACGGCCAAAATCCGTCGGAAATCCGTCGGAAATTGCCGTTTCCGACGGGAAACCGACGGATTTTGCCGTCGGTTCTAGCGTGTTTTCTTGTAGTGTGGGGGATTTTGAGTAATTGTCAAAGTCCTTATTTGGGTACCAATATATCTAGTCGTCTGTATATTATACGGTGTAGGATTGTAATGCGTCTGAATGCTACGAAGCAAGCTAAATTAGGAATTTATAGAAAGCATTATTTTTCATAGTCCACTTATATAATCTTATATTTGAATAATTTTATATTTTCAGGATGCGAAAAAAGGTGTTCTATTCATAGACTTTCCACCGGTACTTCAACTTCAGCTCAAGAGGTTTGAATATGATTTTATGCCAGACACAAGGGTGAAGGTTAGTATTTGAAATTCCACTGACCCAACAAAGTCACCATGTAGTGCGGACTGTGTTGATTTGATTTAGGCTTGCAGTAATATCAATCTGTGTGTGCTGACGTAGCTTTATTCATAGATAAATGATCGATATGAGTTTCCTCTTCAACTGGATCTCGACAGAGAGGATGGAAAATATTTATCCCCTGATGCTGACAAGAGTGTCCGTAATCTCTACACACTCCACAGGTATATATTTCCGTTGTATCTTGGCTTTTGTAACTTGAGTTACAGTAGATTCAAACAAGACTTTACATAAATATGTTAGGATGTTTTCTTCAAGTTCTTTTGATTCACTGCTAGGCCTCTTTTCAGGGAATCCGGTTGCTGTAGCTTAGATTTCCTTCAGATATGGACAGTTAATTTTCCTTTTATGAGAGTGAAAGACAACATGAATTATGCTTTAATATTTGCTTGCTTGAACTCTTTGCTGCTCATTCCTATGCAGTGTCTTAGTTCATAGTGGAGGAGTGCATGGAGGGCACTATTATACTTTAATTAGGCCAACACTTTCAGACCAGTGGTATGTATCCTTGTATTGTCTTAAACTCTTGTATTGTGATACTTGATATGCTATTGGATTTCTTTTGACTCTTCTATCCACATCTCTAAACTTGTACGTAGTGATATTAGTTTTACACTTGAGATTCACTGTATAATTGATCTTTATAGTTTCTTCTTGTTTCCCTTTTTCTCCCAATTTATTAATTTTTAAATACGTTTTAATTCTGTGGTTTCTGGTGTGGGTTCAGATGGCACTAATGAACATATTTGCTCGTGATCTTCTTTCAGGTATAAATTTGATGATGAACGCGTAACGAAGGAAGAAGTGAAAAGAGCACTGGAAGAGCAATATGGTGGTGAAGAAGAGGTAGCACTCTGTTTCTATGTTTTCTATGTTTGCTTTGTAAGTCTTATTTTTCTCACTTAATGTATTGTCAAATTTGGTGTCTATTCAGTTACCGCAGAATAATCCTGGTTTCAATAATCCACCTATCAAATTCACAAAATACTCGAACGCATACATGCTTGTTTATATCCGGGAAAGCGACAAGGATAAAATAATCTGCAACGTTGATGAAAAAGATATTGCAGAACATTTACGGGTAAGAAATTCATTTACACGCTTTTTCCTTTGCTTACCTGTCTAGGTTTTGCCAGAATGAGTTTAACATGTTCTGACAGGTGAGGCTGAAAAAAGAACAAGAAGAAAAGGAAGATAAAAGAAAATACAAGGCACAAGCTCACATTTTCACAACAATCAAGGTTTTCTACTTTTCTTAAATTTGGTCTGAAAATGTCTTCTTATCTGATCTAGTACTGGTATAGATTTGATATTAAAGTTACTTATGCTTTTTATAAAGGTCGCAAGAGATGAAGACATCAGTGAGCAAATTGGAAAGAATATATATTTTGATCTTGTTGATTATGAAAAAGTTGGGAGTTTTCGAATCCAGAAACAGACCCCCTTTCAACAATTTAAGGTAGATGCCTCTATCTTCCTATTTTTTCCCCGTCAGGAGGAGATGGTTACTTGAATATATCTTGGAGCAGAAGAATAATGAGAAAAATCTTTGCTTTCGTTCGGAATTTAGTTTGTTTAAGTTTTTTATAAGATGCTGTCTTTGATAGGAATTTTCCAGTTGTTGCTAGTTATCTAGTTTCTTGTGTACTTGTTGCTATAACAATGTTTACAATTTATCCTCATGTAGGAAGAGATGGCCAAAGAATTTGGTGTCCCGGTTCAACTACAGCGGTTCTGGATTTTGGCAAAGCGGCAAAATCATACTTATCGTCTCAACCGGCCCTTATTACCTCATGAAGAATTACAGACGGTAGTTATTCTTTTTTTTTATACAAAATTCTTTTCATGCATATGGTTTGCCTCTTTCATATGCTGTGTTCTAAATAGCGCGCCTTAATGGCGCTATAGCGCAGATAGCGCATAGCTCCAAGAAAAACGCTATGGAAACGTATAGCATTGCGATACTGGAAAGCGCGCGCCATATGCGCTATTTGTTCAAATCATATGGGATTATTCATGTACTGGATATTTTGGATATCGCTGATTTATATTATCTGCTCTAAGACATATTACTAGTTGGGATTATCCTTGTTTTAGGTGTGGGGACTTTTTGGGTCTCGTCATAAACTGTCATGCCTAGGTATTTTTTTGCTTCTCACGAACTAAAAGTGTCTTGTTCTCCATGGACTCATATGTTTTACTTATTTCATACTCATCATTAGTGGTCTCGTCATAAACTGTCCTTGCCAATTGTAATCGTATAAGCCAGCTATCTTATAAAAGTGTCTTTGTTTTAGAATATTAAATTTTGAAGATGTAATTGTAGGTTGAACAAATAAGAGAGGCATCTAACAAGGCAAGCAATGCTGAACTAAAGCTGTTTTTGGAAATAGAGCGCGGACCGGTAATAGTTCCTGTTGCCTAGTTTAATTGATGAGGCCAATTCATGAATGAAATTCTGAAAGAGAAGAAAGCAAATAGTCTTACTAATTCTTGATATATTCAGGATGAGCGTCCTATTCCTCCCCCAGACAAATCTTCTGAAGATATTCTCCTTTTCTTTAAACTCTATGACCCTGAGAATGCAGTACTAAGGTAACTTTAGTATCCACCAATTTCCACTTTGACATCTGTTCAAACAAAGCTGGTATACTACTCTTATAATCTTTATTTGTAAAAGTACTCTCTTTGTTTCATTTTCCTCTTGAATGAAGAAGCTGGTCACCCTTACTCCTCCTATTCTTCTTTTCAATATTTTTCTTTACTGGAATTTGCATCTTTCATCATTGTTACAAAATTTTGTCCATATGGTGCAGATATGTTGGCAGACTCATGGTGAAAAGTTCCAGTAAGCCCATGGATATAGTAGGGCAACTGAATCAAATGGCTGGATTTGCTCCTGATGAGGAAATAGAACTCTTTGAGGTAGGGGCTCGTGCCTTTTAATGCTACCTTTCCATCATGCTTATGGCCATGATGAAACAGTCCATTGAGTTACTTTTTGTGCCCATTTTCAGGAAATAAAGTTTGAACCTAGTGTAATGTGCGAAGATCTGGATAAGAATACTTCTTTCAGACTATGTCAAGTAAAGTTGCTCTCACTGTATCAACTGTAATGATTCATGGTTTGGTGTCTCTTTTTTTGAAATGGGTTTCTCGCGTTCAGATTGCAGATGGAGATATCATTTGCTATCAGAAACCTTTTTCTAACCAGGAGAGTGAATGTCCATACCCGGATGTGCCATCATTTTTGGAGTATGTACGGAATCGAGAGGTATAATTAGACTGGGATAGAGTGTCGTGTTAGAGCTATACTAACAGTAGAGCAACGGTTGTTATAGTATTAAGTTGCAAAAATATGAGGATACACCATATTATTTTCTTTTGGTGTAACAGTTGGAAAATATTCCAGTATCACCCTGTCAAACTGTGTTGATCTGTGTCTTAATTTGGTGATAACTTATGTAGGTGGTGCGTTTTCGTACTCTGGAAAGACCAAAAGAAGATGCATTTACTATTGAGCTGTAAGTACCTCTATGGACAACTATAAATCGTAAATTCCAATTTTGGAATTCATAATGCTTGTACTTTCAGGTCAAAGCTGCACACTTATGATGATGTTGTGGAAAGATTGGCTGAAAAGCTTGGCCTTGATGATCCATTGAAAATTAGGCTTACTTCTCACAATTGCTACTCCCAGCAACCCAAACCTCAGCCTATCAAATACCGTGGAGTAGACTGTCTTTCAGATATGTTAGCTCACTATAATCAGGTGATTGACGTAGGTTTGAGTGAACTTATATATTCGTCTTTCTATGCCAATGCGGATTTGCTTATTATAAGTGTTTCTTGTTTTTTCAGACGTCTGACATTTTGTATTACGAAGTTCTGGACATTCCTCTGCCAGAGTTGCAAGGTCTGAAGACTCTAAAAGTAGCTTTCCATCATGCCACAAAGGACGAAGTAAGTGTTGAACTTGTATTTGTGATTCGTAGCTCCCTTCAATACATTTAATTATCTTTCAAGCCTTATAACTATTATTTTTGCAGGTGGTAATCCACAATATCAGACTGCCTAAGCAGAGTACTGTAGGAGATGTTATTAACGAACTTAAAACAAAGGTTTTTCAATCTATTTGCAATCTTGTTTGTTCTGTTATTGCATGCAATTCTACGTATTGGCCACATATAGGGTTCCATCTTCCTTACATAGGGCTTGTTTTTTTAATTGATTCTGTTCCATATGATTGCTGGTTTAATGTTCTTCGGGTTTAAATAAAATCTACACATGTGCATCAGGTGGAGCTTTCGGATCAAGATGCAGAACTGAGGTTGCTTGAGGTGTTTTTCCACAAGATCTACAAGGTAACAGGGTAAATTCTTATCTTTTACAATTTCGTTATCTTTTTTACTATTTTAACATGATGGCTTTGTAATTTGGCAATCTTCTGGAACTTGGCAACTTTTGATCCAATGTGCTTGGGTACGCTTTGCAGATCTTCCCATCTACTGAAAGAATTGAGAATATCAATGACCAGTACTGGACTTTACGTGCAGAAGAGGTATATCAATGAATTAAAATGATAAAAATTTTAGAAGAGCATATACCGCATTGTACCTAGTTAGTTGTGTAGGCTATTTGAATGCTTGAGATGTTGTGTTAGAGCTACACTTATTGTATAATGGCTTCAAAAATGCTGACTTTCTTCTTTAACTATCTTGTGAAATCTCTCAGATACCTGAGGAAGAGAAGAAGATTGGTCCCAATGATCGGTTAATCCACGTGTACCATTTTACTAAATCTTTGCAGCAGCAAGTAGAAAATTTCGGCGAGCCCTTCTTTTTGGTAATCCACGAAGGTGAAACTTTAGAAGAAATCAAGACCCGTATCCAAAAGAAACTCCATGTCCCTGATGAGGACTTTGCCAAGGTATGCATGTCTTTGTCTGATTTGACCATAGCTACAGAAATGTTATTAATGGCTGCAGAATAGATTTTTTTGTTAATGCGTTTTTATTTATGTGTTTATTGTGTTATCCAGTGGAAGTTTGCTTCTATTTCAATGGGACGACCACCCGACTACTTGCAGGACACAGATGTAGTTTATAATCGCTTTCAGGTAAATGGATTTTTTTTTTTGTGAACTAATTTTATTTATATAGAAAATGAAGATACATCAAAAATACATAAAAGGATAACAATACAAGATAATAAAATAACGAAAATAAAGTTTGATGATTCTTTTCTCCAAGAAATTTTACTCGCAAAAAAAGTGTCCATGTTGTATTACATATTCCCAATTAGGGGTAAATGGACTTGTTATCATTAGATTCTTAAAAAGAAATTCTGAGATTTGAACACTTTTTTTTTTATATTTATTGGAAAACTAAAATGGGAACAGAGAGCATATGGTGCGTGGGAGCAGTATCTTGGGTTGGAGCACATTGATAATGCTCCTAAAAGGGCTTATGCTGCAAATCAGGTAGGAAGCTCTCTCCCTAACGAAACTTCAACAATGTTCAAGAGATACTGGAACTGATAAACCCTACTTTGGTCGAGTCGGTTTGAGAAAATTGCTCTTTTGGTTAATCTCCATGCTCTTAAATACTTTTCCCTTAAAAACATTAGGTACCTCTCTCAAGCATCAAAGGCACAAGACGAATAGTGAAGGCTGATGTCGAAGAGTTCTTAGGTAACATAACTCTTAGGCTCTTCCCTCTCCTTACATGGGTTTCTTGTCTCTATTAACAGTATTTTACACAATCCATGTGTCCTCATACATTTTCCTATGGTACAGCTTCACGCGGTGAAGAAACTACTGCCAAGCCTTCCAAGCTCACCGATTTGAAGGTTCCAGCTTTGGACTATGTTGATATTCCTCATACTCAGGCAAATACCTATACAACCTTATATCTTGATTGCTTGTGGGATATCTAGATTACTTCGACCGTATATCTCTCTCTGTTTTGTACTATATGCCAAATTTCCAGGATTCTGAAATCTGTTTATTGTATGATTTTGACAGGTCACAGCCTCACGTTTGGCATTCTCAAAGCAAACTATTCCTCAATACTACTTGACCGTGGATACATGTGTTGACAAAATGATGGGGTAAGTATTACCTTTCAGATGATGTATTTTGATCCGTTCAATGGATGCTAAACATAGCCATTTTTTATATGCAGTCTTAGGAGTCAACTGAACTCATTTCAAGAGGCTACCGGCGGGAAACGGATATCTGTAAATGATCTTGTTATTAAGGTACATTGTACTTCTGTTTCTGAAAGCAAGCCAAATCAAATCTCCTTCTACGTCCTGCATTGTGAAGTATTTTCTTATTCGAATTTGCAGGCTGCTGCATTGGCTCTACGGAAAGTTCCTCAGTGCAATAGTTCATGGACAGATGAATACATCCGCCAGTAAGTGTATTTGCTGATTCAGAGGTTCATGACAACTTCGCAAATCATCTAATTTTATTGGTTCTTTTCCCCCTCTTTATGTACAGATTTAGCAATGTGAACATCAACGTCGCTGTACAAACAGAAAACGGGCTTTACTTTCCTGTTGTAAAGGTGCGGGAACACTCAATACAGTTAATAAACCTTCCTCTGCAGAAACTTCAGATTTCTTAAAAAGTCAGTTCATCAAATTGCTTAATTCCAGGACGCTGACAAGAAAGGACTGTCCACAATTGGAGAAGAGGTTCGATTCTTGGCTCAGAAATCTAAAGAAAACAGCTTGAAACCTGAAGATTATGAGGTTAGATTAGAATTCGGTCACTGCTCACAAATAATGCTTCTCCGAAAGCAAATCAGCTCAAACTGTTTCTTTTGACAGGGAGGAACATTCACAGTCTCCAACTTGGGAGGACCTTTTGGCATCAAACAATTTTGTGCCGTCATTAATCCACCTCAAGCCGCAATTCTAGCAATCGGATCCGGTAAAGCCCTACACACGCACACATACTCCATCCATTGAAGTTTGTTCCCCGTAACTGATTGTATTGTTGTGTTCTGAATCTCAAAACAGCTGAAAAGAGAGTTGTTGCTGGTAGTGGCCCTGACCAATTCAACGTTGCTTCTTACATGTCTGTAACACTTAGCTGTGACCACCGCGTAATAGATGGTACACGATTACCTGCATTCCTATCATCATCATCTCATGGAGAACGTCTAATGGTAAGTCGTCCTTGTGCAGGTGCGATTGGAGCTGAATGGTTGAAAGCATTCAAGGGCTACATCGAGACCCCAGAATCTATGTTGCTCTAAAATCCACTCACACATCAAAGCTAAGCTCATAAGAGTGACAAAATCTCTCTGGTTCAGACAGTTTCTACCAGATTGATCCCTATAGCCCTGGGCATGCCTTTTTTTTTTTTTTGTGGGATGAATGTTAAATTATATTCAAACCTGGAAAAAAAATAACGTTTTCTATATTGGTGATGCGAGCGTTTAATGTAAAAAACTACTTCAATAAACCAAATAAATTGCGAGATCTTTGAATGCTTCACCCCTTCAATCTGCAGGTCTTGATGCAAACCAATATTGCGTACCACCTTCATAATGTTTGTCTCCCAACATTCGTATAGAGGTAAAATGATTTCGGACGTCGTTATCTATGAATTTAATCAGACTTGCTCCTAATGATGGGTTGGTTCCATATCTTCGAGCGTTTCGTTCTCTCCACAACACATAAATTGTCATCTGAAATAAATACCGGATAATGAAGCTCGTCAATCGATTTGTCTAAGGTCCTGATATGAAATTGATGACAGTGGTCCAATCTGCTGAGAAATCCTGTAACAGAATCCCTATAGTTAGGTTCCTCCACACCTTCTTTGAATAGGAACACGAAAAAAACAAATGAGTTCGCGTTTCCAATGGACCCTGGCAAAAGACACAAGTGGTAGAGATATTTGAATTTCAAGTCTGCATACGATTTCCTGTTGAAAGACGGTTATGCAGTGCAAGCCAAGCAATAAAACCAAATTTTGGACAATTATGCTTGAACCAAATCGCATCAGCCCATGGAACCCGCGGAGATGCTAGTCTCAATCGATCCCTAGTGGTTTTGGTGTTGAAAGTTGTTTTAAAAATATTCCCTTTCGATCTCCATAGATAGATATCCTCCTCTTGCTCTCTATATCGTTGTTTGACAGCCTCAAGTGCATCCTCCACCCTATTCCATGATGAGTTTCAATGTCTTCTCCTCCGATGCCTCAGGATGGTATCTTCCACCGTTGCTCTTTCCCGAATTCTCATATCGATGAAACCCCGATCTCCACTAAGAGACAAAAATTTTCCCAAAGAGGACCAATTATCATACCAGAATAATGACGATCTCCCATTACCAATCTCCACTTTAAAAAATGGATCAGCTAGTTGCCTAATCTTCAAAATTTGTTTCCACATCCAAGAGCCCGAAGAATGGATAGAAGTTAACCATATTGAATTTTTTTGCATGAGCTTTGTATGTGACCATCGAACCCATAAAGAATTCGTGACCGAAAGAATCCTCCACAGTAGCTTCAAAACACAAACTTCGTTTGCTTCGCGAAGACTTTTCAAACCTAGGCCTCCTTCTTCCTTAGGTTTACAAACGTCTGTCCAAGCAATCTTTGCTTTCCTCGTGTTAAGATAAGGCCCTGACCAAAGAAATGCATAGCAGATGCTTTCGATTTCCTCTATGCATTTAGTAGGAAGCCTAAATGCCGACATCCAAAAATTTGTGAGGCTCGCAATAACCGAAGAAAGTAGTTGTAGTCTCCCTGCAAAGGATAACCAACGGGCTGTCCAAGAAGTTATTCTGCTTCTAATCTTATCGATGAGTGGTGCATAATCCAATGATCTCATCTTCTTCGTTAATAGCGGTAACCCGAGATATCTCACCGGTAGAGTACCAAACTCAAAAACGAATTGTTGTGAAATTGTTTCACTTGCCGAGTCTGAGACACCAGCAAGAAATGCTGTGGACTTCTCCAAACTTATTTTTAGACCAGACATTCTCGAGAATTCATCAAAAGCATTGATTATACCTTCCAAAGATCTTAAGGTTTCATCCGAGAAAATCATAAGATCATCTACGAAGCATAGGTGTGTCAACCGTAAATTCGAGCATTTTGGATGGAAACCAAACCTCCTATGAACGGCAGCCTTGTCAAGCATTTTTGAAAGCAAATTCATACAGATAACGAACAAGTACGGGGAGAGTGAGCAGCCTTGTGAGCAGCCTTGTCTCCAGACCTTGGGAGCTCCCAAAATATCCCGACAATTCTCCATTCACCTGAACTGAAAAGGAAGCCGTCGAGATACATAGCCTAATCCAATGAATGAACTTTATAGGCATATCCAATGCTTCTATGATATTCAACAAAAAACTCCATTGGACAGAGTCAAAAGCCTTGGAGATATCGATTTTCGAAGCACATCGAGGGGATATCGATTCCTTATGATAACCTCAGAGCCGTGCCTAAGATTTTTGATGCCGTAAACAAAAACAAATATTTTATAATAAATTTAATTAAAAATTTAACGATAATCCTTCATATGTGTAGCTCCTTCTTTTTTCGGGATTAACGCAAGAATTGTAGAATTTACTCCTTTGGGAAGAAAGCCTTTAATGAAAAAGACTGAATAGCAACCACTAAATCATTTTCCAGTATCTGCCAGCCCTCCTTAAAGAACCCAACCGTATAGCCATCTGGACCTGGCGATTTATTTGCAACCATTGCAAATAAATCCTCTTTGACTTCAAGATCAGTAACTTCCTTTGTTAACCCCTGTTTATCCTCGAAAGAAGATCGAAAATCCAGTTGCTCTCCAATCTCACTTGCATTTGAAACCCGAAAATCATCTTGAACTTGATTCAAAAGGAACTAAAGTGATTTACAACCATCTCCTTTATCTCATTCTGCCCGCTAATCAATTCTCCATTCGACTCCAGCTCTCTTATCCCATTTCTAACTTCTCTGATCTTCACTGCTCGATGGTATACTTTTGTATTTCTATCTCCCACAATCATCCAATTCATCTTTGATTTTTGTAACAAATATCTTTCTTCGATATGTGCTGTTTTCCCCATTTTTCAAAAGCTTCATTTTCCTCTTGTTGAGATGTCGCAGAAGGAGATTGCAAATTCTGCTCCTGCTGGATACACAGATTCTCATAATCTGTTTTGACTCGCTGGGATATATTATTCAAAGGATCCCTTGAGATCTGCCTGACAATGAGTTTCAAATTTTTGAGCTTCTTTGAGAATCAAAATAAAGCAGAAGTAGAATGGAACAACGGATCTGTTCCTTCCCAATAATCCTTCAACGCCGTTTGAAAAGGAGGCATAGAAGCTACCACATTTGAGAATTTGAAAGGTCTATTAAACCCTCTAAAATTCCAGAAAGAACCTGGCATTAATATTATTATTTTTTGGACTTCTTCTTCTTCTTCTTACTCGAGCACTTCGCACGAGACTCCATTGAAGTTGAGCTTGTAGCAGCTTTAACAAATTTATGAGTAGACTTTGATTCTCTAGGAAGTGAAATTCTGCTCCCTACTTTCAGATTCGAACCAGACTCGATATTTTTCCTCTCCCCTTTAGCCAAATTTGTAACCTCAAGAACCTCTTCACGGACTGTTTCAGCTTCCGAACTATCTTCTCCATCTTCATCAAGCCCAGCCTCTGTATCCGAGAGAGATGAAAACCGTGAGCTAGAGACATTAACTGCTTCATCAATTCTTCTAATATCACGAATTTTGTATTTTGCAGGGGATTTGACAGATTCCCATTTTTCGGGTGAATTTGATTCTGTCCAATGGTCCTTCCTTCTATCGACACTACATGCTTTGAATTTTCTGGACAAGTACATCCATTGGATCCGACTCTGCGTCACGACGGCGTCTTTTTCAGTTCAAGTAAATGGGGAACTAGCAGGCTTCTTTCAAAGTACTTGAGGACTAAGGCAGGGTTGTGCCTTATCGCCTTATCTCTTTGTCATCTGCATGAACGTGCTCTCAAAAATGTTGGACAAGGCAGCGGTGACAATTTGGGTATCATCCGTCCTGTCAAAATCTCAAACTCACTCACCTTTGTTTCGCTGACGACCTAATGATGTTTTCGGACTGGAAAAAGCGCTCGATAGAAGGTATTTTTGAGTTTTTTAAAGAAATTTGCAGCAACCTCATTTCTGAATATAAGCTTGGAAAAGTCTACACTATTTATAGCGGGAGTAACAACTTTGAGTAGGGAAGCAATCATGGAACATTTCCCCTTTGAGACATGATCTCTTCCCGTGAGATACTTAGGCCTTTCGTTGCTGACAAAGAGGATGACGACTCATGACTATACGCCGCTGTTGGAGAAGATAAGATCTCGGTTTAGTTGCTGGACAGCGAGGTTTTTATCATTCGCAGGACGACTTCAACTAATTGCTTCAATCATTCAATGCCTCACGAACTTCTGAATGTCTGCTTTCAAGCTATCGAA
Source organism: Eutrema yunnanense (assembly GCA_002933935.1). Classification (NCBI taxonomy): domain Eukaryota; kingdom Viridiplantae; phylum Streptophyta; class Magnoliopsida; order Brassicales; family Brassicaceae; genus Eutrema; species Eutrema yunnanense. Next base: position 261,140 of record PKML01043686.1, on the reverse strand, counting down.
AGCATGTATCGATGAAATCGACAAAATTTGCTCAGCCTTTTTGTTGTCATGTCCGAAATTAAATTCGAAGAAGGCGAAGATAGCTTGGCACGATGTTTGTAAACCCAAAGAAGAAGGAGGTCTGGGTTTAAGGTCACTCGTGGTGGTTAACAAAGTAAGCTGCCTGATAGATAGACTTTTTGGGTCTTAATCAATACCTCAAATCATTGTAGTATTTGAGGATCGAACCAAAGAGGTTAAGATCAATACACTAGGAATGTATGAAACTTCCTAAGCTAGAGCAATGTTTTTGTGTTTTTATGTTTATAGGAAAAGGAAACAAATGCAAGAAAGAAAACAAAGATAGAAGTGTTGGATCATGGAATGAACTATCAACGAGATGGAATATGATCAAACAACGAATCATTCGGAAGCATTAAACTCTATCCTAGAACATGGGATTCATAACTATGACTAATCCACCGTCGTGGCACTAATCACTTTGTTAATCACCAAATCAAGAACAAACCATCGTTTGTGATAGGATGATTAACAAGCATTAAAATCCAATCCCAATTAGTTCACTAATCACCCTAGACATCAACTCTCGTTGGCTAGGCATGAAAAGCTCACAAAAGGCTTTGTTCAAGCATTTCATCGAACACCTATCGGGCGTGAAATGCTTAAGCTCTAGTTTTGATCTCTCGATCCAAATCTAGCATTAAGAACCAACCTAAGTGAAGGATCCAACAAGGATCAACCTAAATCATCATCATCTAATCATCAAGACAACTAACTAATGATGCTAATACACACAATCAATGCTAATCCTTAGGTTAAGATCGCTAATCTTGATTAATTCTCTTTCAAGCAACTAATCACTATGCTAATCACTCAATCCATTAGCAAACTCTCATTTGTGGATCAATGATTAACAAGCATTAAGAATATAAACAAGATCAACCAAAATACACCCTAGACAACTAATCCCTTAGGCTAGGAACATAAATCTCTTGTCTAATTTGGTCTTGGCATTTCATCAAACACTTGGTGTTCATGAAATGCCTTGTGATCGAGATCTACTTTCTCAAGCTAGATCTAGCATTAGGAACACTAAACAAGAAAGGAATGCAATGATTAAGAACATAAGCATCACAAATCAATCATCAAGCCATCAAAAATCAAGCTAAATCTAAGATCCAACAAAAGGGGCTAAAGACCTAAATATGAAGAACATAAAAGAAGAAATAAAGATAAAGAAGATGCATTAATATAAAGATAAGGGTGAAGAATTCTTCTCTAGAGTAGCATTTGTATGAAGAACAATTGAAATCCCTCTCAAAATCATAAGAAGAGTTTGGGATAAACCCAACTCTCCAAAGAAGAAAACTTAAAATGAAAATTAGGGTTTTTGGGCTTATAAATGAAAATGGGCGAACCGGGTCGACCCGGGACAAACCGGGTACCGACCCGGTTTAAATGGGTGAAAGGTTATGGTTCGGCCAATTCACAGCTTTGTATCGATCGATACCGAGGGGTATCGATCGATACTTGGTGTTTGGCTTTGGTCTTCAGCGGATACCGAGGACACACCTCGGTATCTTTGCTCCGTGTTAAGGACTTTTTCCCCCGGGCTCTCCCTGTGGCAGTACCGACCCGTGACACCGAGCAATGGCATCGGTGTAATCTCCTGAAGCTTTGGTATCGATCAATACTCTCGGTGTTTAAGCTTGCTTCTCGATAGCGAGCACCAGTGCCGACCAGTGACCTCGGTACGGTCTGTGTCTCCTCGTTTAACACCTAAAAACACTCCAAATGAATGCAAGAACTCACTAGGACCTAATGCAAATGTCCTAAACTCTAAATGAGACCTAAATGCAAGACAAAACCGTGATTATGCATGGAATCTACACAAAACTACACATGAAATGCATGATAAAACAATGCAATATATGAGTATATCACTGCCTAAAAATGCTTTGGCAAGTCCTCTCTTCTCGCTCGTCGCTATGGGTTGATGGGGGTGAGTTTTTTATTCGAAAAGGATCTGTCTGGCCGGTTAAAGAAAAATCGTCTCTAGGCTCTTGGATGTGAAAGAAGATGCTAAAGCTTAGAGAGACTGCAACTACATTCGTAAAGGTTGAAGTACACAAAGGTTGTACAACTTCTTTCTGGTACGACAACTGGGCTCCGATGGGACCCCCGTTTGCACACACTGGGCTGCGAGGGTGCATAGACTTGGGTATTGACATTAATTCAACAGTGGAGCAGGTACTTCAGTCTCACCGACGACGTCGGCATCGGGTAGAGATACTGAACCAAATTGAAGAGGCTATTCTGAACCTACGACAACATAGCCGCTTACAAGACCATGATGTGGTTCTATGGAGATGGGAAGGTGATAAATTCAAGAATAAGTTCAGCTCAAAGAAGATATGAGAACAATTGCGCATAGTACATCCAATTCAAGAGTGGTACAAAGGCATATGGTTTCAATACGCAACACCCAAATACTCTTTTGTGTCATGGCTGGCTATGCACAACAGATTGTCGGCAGGAGATAGACAAATCACATGGAATATTGGGGCTAATGGATCGTGTATTTTCTGCTAAGGAGTAGAGAGTCGAAATCACCTCTTCTTCGAATGCACATATTCGGTGGAGGTATGGGCAGGTTTGACTCGAGAACTAATTGGAGGAAGATACACAACAAACTGGGAGGAAATAATCGCTATCCTAACAGATTCGAGACAAAACAAGATGAAATTGTTCATATTTCGTTATGTTTTCCAATCCTCAATCCACTCCATATGGCGAGAAAGAAATGGAAGAATGCATGGAGAGCCTCACAACTATCCAACACGTTTAATCCAATGCATTGACAAGCAAACTTGAAATCGACTAACATCCATTCGAAGATTGGGAGATGGAAGATACGAGGAAAGAATGCAAGTTTGGTTGGCCATGCGATAAAATATTTTACATTTCTAGAATAGGTTCTTGATATTCATAGAAAACAAACTTTAAAAATTTAGGCAAGACATCATTCATTGTACAAAACGTTGTTTTTTTTATTTGAATTAATTTAAAAGTTAAATTAAAAAAAAAGTCTTTGAATTATTTAAAATTAAAATTTCGAACTTGGAGAAATGCAAACTTGACAACAATCTCATTCAAAGCAAAAACAGTAACATAAAACCCAAACCAAATTAAGAACTGAGAGGATAGAGTCACACACTCACACACATTGCAACGGCTTAGGAGCCTCTTTCTCCCATTTTAAGGAAACTCTGTTATTGCTGCTCGTGTCTCAGGAAACTCAATGGCAGCTTTGGGCAGCTTTGGGCAGTTGCGGACAATAATGTTTCTCATGTTTGGAAGAACCAGAGGATTCGAGCAAATTCTCAATAATTTAGGCAAATCAATTACTGTTAGGTATTCTAAATTCCCAAAGGGTACAGAAATATGTGGATGCACATTGCTAATACTCATTCTTTTCTCCCTATTTATTATTTCTTCTATGCTTTCTGAACCAAGCACAATTAGATCCCTGAGATTTTGAGCGAACAACAGCCAGGTCAAGTCCTTTGAACCTATCAAACCGAATATGTAAACAGAGGAGAGTTGCTTGAAGCCGTGAGAACTTGTACATAGAAGCTCTTCTCTTTCTTTGCTTTCCCAAACTATCTTTATCTCTGAGATTTTGCATTCCATAATATCAAGGCGTTGAATATTGATCCAAACGATCACTAATGTTGTTTAGAGGATGATTAGGGAGTAGAGAGGCGAGATTTCCGTTAGATAGAACAAGTTAACCTAAACTTTTAGCAGGCCGGGTATTACGATGAACAGGTCGGGGACCGTATTCTTTTTATTAATGATGAAAAGAGACGAACGATTTAGATTTACGAACTAGTTCCGACGGGAATCCAGTTCGGTGTTCTAAACGGCGCTGTCTTGTTACAAACGAGAGAGGTCGGGTCTATTTTATCGAGAATGAGATCCCAAAAAGAGAAGAAGTCCCCTCCTTAATGCATACTGAGGGGTATATATAGTGGGAGTTGACTTCCTACTTCCCAGGATTCCGGGACCACGTGGCATCCCCAGCCTGTTTCGCGGGTAAGGTGCTCTAGGAGGCGTGTCCCGGTTTTCAGGGTGAGAGGTCATGATGAGCTCGGCGCCATACTTCTGTAAGATAGCATACTGTTCGGCCAACTTCCCTCCACATGTCTTCTTCTCCTTCGCTTACTCTGCAGGGTTGGTGAGACGTCAAGTTGAAACCGTACCTCTACTCGGATAGCGTACTGTTTTACCAACTTCCACGTGTCTTCTTTCGTTATGACGTCCCTGTTTTGGCGAAGTGTCAGTGCGGACCCGGGGTGCGCTCTTGAGAGCTCGGGAGTTTTGGACGGATGTGAGCGCGGGGTTCCAGGTTGGTGCTCCCCCGGTTAAATACGGATCCGAGGTGTGCCCTTGAGAGCTCGGGGGTTTCGGACAGATGTGAGCGCGGGGTTCCAGGTCGGTGTTCCTTCGGTCAAAGGTTGACTTTATGCTGACCGAATCGGGGAGGGCCTTTTACTAAGATGGGCCTAACTAATTGGGGGTGCTAGGCCCACCTCCAACAATAGGCCCCCCCAGTTCGGTGGCATGAGGTGTGGCGAATACATCGAAGTTGATTTGGTGTTAGTTCGGCGCATCTTAGGACGGTCCTTTAAGATTGAGTGGATGAGGGCGGGGTGTTATAGCTTAGATTCGAGCCCTTGCTCGTACGTGTCGGCTTTTCCGAAGATCCGGAAATTGTTGGCGCGTGCCCCTCACGCGGGGGGACCGAAGCGACGTTCCACCTTCTGCGTGTACTACTCACGCGCGAGCGTATGAAAGACGCTTCGCGTCTATCGAGGCGTTTACTGCTTTTGGCGCGGGGTTAACGAAGAGGCGTCATCATTAGGGTTTTGGGGAACGTGCTCCTTCGACATGTGTCCCTACGTCTCTTCGCTGTCCCCCTTTTATCTATTTAAACTAGTCCTTCTCCTTCGATTCGACTCTTCTGCGCAAACCCATTAAGGTAACTATTTTCTTCTTCCTCTCTCTGATTTTGTCGCTAATTTCTTTTAAGCTCCTCTCTCTTGCACTACAAGAAAACATCCCGATTTCCGACCACATTTCCGACCAATTTCCGACGACATTCCGATTAAAAACAAACGGTCGGAAATTGGTCGGTAATTCCCGACCATTTTAATTTGGTCGGAAATGTGGTCGGACATCCCGACGGATTTCCGACGTATTGGAGACCAACTAAACATCGTCGGAAATTAGTCGGTATTACGGAGCAATTTCCGACTAATTTCCGACGAGATATACATTAATGGCGACTATTTTCAGTATGGTCGGAAATTGGTCGGAAATTTTAATTAGTTGTATGAATATTTTTAGTTAATAATGATTCCTATACATCTATTTCATTTTATTCATCAGTTTCAGAATAAATTTGTAACAATGTTTTTTCATATGCATCTATTTTAAATCAACAAATTTTTCAAAATTTTTCAAATGCTTAAATATGGTGTACGTATTTTTAATACATTTAATTCTAAATTCCGACCATTTTCCGACCGGACACGAGAATCGGTCGGAAAATGGTCGGGAACGATTGAATTATATTTGCCCCGGCTAAAACTTCTCTCGGCCAAAACTTCCCTCGGCTAAAACGTTTTAGCCGGGGCAATTCTTTGTTTGGTCGGAAAATGGTCGGAATTCCTCGACATTTCCGACCAAATTCCGACCCTTTGGGGTTCCGAAACCTCAAAAGGTATAAATTTGAATTGGACTATGTTTAATATGGTTAGATATGTTCTTTTGAAATAATTAAATGTCCATAAAGCTTAAGTAAAACAATTTAGGGGCATATAATAAAAAACCTACAAAAAACCGAAAAGTATAAGTATAAGGTCAATGTTTCGTTATGAAATGTTTAACTCAATATACTTTCAATTTATAAAAACATCATATACTCTATTAAATGTTTATTTTGCCATATATTTGTTAGACATAAGATGTTTACCTGTTTTTTAAACAGTATACAGTTTAAAAATTAAGAATTTTAAACCTTAAACCCTATATGGTCGGAAATTGATAGGAAATTTCAAGGAATTTCTGACTAATTTCCGACCAATATGATTTTTAATACATTTAATTCTAAATGCCGACCAATTTCCGACCAAATCCGAGGATCGGTCGGAAAATGGTCGGGAACGATTGAATTATATTTACCCCGGCTAAAACTTCTCTCGGCCAAAACTTCCCTCGGCTAAAACGTTTTAGCCGGGGCAATTCTTTGTTTGGTCGGAAAATGGTCGGAATTCCTCGACATTTCCGACCAAATTCCGACCCTTTGGGGTTTCGAAACCTCAAACGGTATAAATTTGAATTGGATTATGTTTAATATGGTTAGATATGATCTTTTGAAATAATTAAATGTCCATAAAGCTTAAGTAAAACAATTTAGGGGCATATAATAAAAAACCTACAAAAACCGAAAAGTATAAGTATAAGGTCAATGTTTCGTTATGAAATGTTTAACTCAATGTACTTTCAATTTATAAAAACATCATATACTCTATTAAATGTTTATTTTGCCATATATTTGTTAGACATAAGATGTTTACATGTTTTTTAAACAGTATACAATTTGAAAATTAAGAATTTTAAACCCTAAACCCTATATGGTCGGAAATTTCAAGGAATTTCCGACTAATTTCCGACCAATATGAATTTTTAATACATTTAATTCTAAATGCCGACTAATTCCAACTTTTTTTGTATATGTTTTTACACTTACTGAAAATGTCCTCTAATTGTAAACACTTAGCATTTTTTCGAAAATATTCATATTGGTCGGAAATTGGTCGGAATTTCCGACCAATTTCCGACCAATATGAATATTTTCGAAAAAAATGCTAAGTGTTTACAATATATCTAAACCAATCAGAAGACCTGCAATATTATGGTTTAGTCGGAATCTCGTCGGAAATACTGACTGATTTCCGACCAACCCGAAATAAAACCCACGGAAATTAACCGCTAAATGAAATATTTTGGCGGTTTGATATTTTTCAAAACCGACCAAATTCCGACCGATTCGGTGGTCGGAAATTCGTAGATCTAAATAACACATACGCTTCTTCTTCTTCATTTGGTCGATCTCTCTTCTCTCAAACTGCCGATTCTCTCTCTCCGCCGACCTTCACCGCCGTCCCTCTCCTTGGTAAGTCTCCCTCTTCCTCTTCCTTCTTTTCTCTCCCTCTTCTCATCCTCTTTTCTTCTCTTAATTTTTTTTCGTCTCTTGTTTTGTAGATCGCCGGAGCCGCCGTTAGCCGGAGCCGCTGTCCCTCCTCCGCCGCCGCGGTCCCTCCTCCGCCGCCGACTTCTTCTCTTCTTACCATGTAAGTAATTTTAAGATTTGTGGTTATTGTTGTTTGGATTTGAAGATTAGGATGTGTAGTTGTTTTAGCTTGAGATTTGTGGTTAGATTCGAGATTAGGATGTTAGTTGTTGTGATTTGAGGTTAGATTTGTGAGATTTGTGGGATTTGTTGTGGGATTTTTTGGATTTGTTGTTAGATTTTAGTTTACGTTGTAATTTTTTTTTTTGGTTTAGGGATTTATGGTAGATTTGTTTAATTATAATTTTTGTTATGAATATAAAACTTTAATAAATAATTTTTAGATTAAAAATACAAAAAGATAATTTTTAAATTTTATAAAAATCATGTATATAAAACGTTTTTAAATCTAAGATTTTTTAAGATTTTTTGAAAATTAAATAAAAAACGTTTTCATTATTTTGCATAACTAAGAAATTTATTATTACACTTTTTCATAAATTTCTTATAATTTTATGAATTTTCTTAATTTTTTCGGGTTTTTGGTAATTTTTCCGGGTTTTTGGTAATTGTTTCGTGTTTTTGTGAATATTTTCATAGTAATCGTTTTTTTGTTTGCGTTTTATTTATAGTTTGCGTTTTGTTTATAGTTTGCGTTTTAATTTTAGTTTACGTTTGCATTTAATAGCTAACAAAGTTTGCGTTTTATTTATTGTTTGCGTTGATAAAAAAATATCTAACAGGAATTTCCCCTTGATAAAAAAGGGCGGCGTCGCGGGGGTTTGGGTACGATCCCGTTTATGGACGACGGGTCTTCTTCTGGTTCTTTTTTCTCTGAAGATCTCATCCAGCAGAATGAAGAGCTCAAGTCCAAAATAGAAGCTTTGGAGGCGGCGAAAACGGACACCGAATTCAAGTTAGGTGCCACGCAAGATGAGCTTTCGGAGGCGAGGTCAGATATCGCTAGCATGTCGTCTTGGATGAGAGCGAAGTTTCCGGATTACCCGGGAACGGGATCGGGATCCGCAAATGTTTAATATGTTTTAAAAACACTTTCTGTTATTTTATTTTCAAAACTATTTTATTTTATAAAATTTTAATGTTTAATATTAATTTAAATTTTCATTTTCGAATTAATTAAATTAAATTAAATTAAATTAATTAATCAAAAATTCAAATTTCAAAATAATTTCAAATTTATATACAGTATTTCATGTTGGTCGGAATTTGGGTTGGTCGGAATTTGGTCGGAATTTAGGTTGGTCGGAATATGGTCGGAATTTGGTCGGAATTTAGGTTGGTCGGAATATGGTCGGAATTTAGGTTGGTCGGAATTTGGTCGGGATGGTGTTTAGTCGGAAGTTAGTCGGACGATAGATTGGTCGGAATATAGTCGGAAACCGTCGGGTGTGCAGATGGTCGGTGTTTGGTCGAAAAAAGTATGGTCGGTATTTGGTCAGAAATAAGTTAGTCGGACTGCCGTCGGGAACTCGTCGGGTAATAACCGACGCTTTATAACGTCGGTAATTGGTCGGGAAAATAATGGTTGGGAATCCGTCGGAAATTCCCGACCAATTTCCGACCAATATTGATTTCCGACGCGATAGTCCCGACGAGCCAAATCGGTCGGAAATTGGTCGGGAAAGCCGTTTTCCGACGGTTTTCCGACCAATATGGCCGTCGGAAATCGGGTGTTTTCTTGTGGTGTCGATTCAGGGTTTCTTCTTCTTCTTTGCGAAAAGGCGTCGATACTTGACGAAATTAGGGTTGAGTCCAGCAGTGAGTCGGCGTGCCGCGACAATCGCGGCGATTCTCCGGGAGAGGGCTCTTCTTCTGGTGGTTCCGGGTCGGCTTCTTCTCGGCGTCGAGGCGAAGACAGTGGGGAACAGCCTGTTCATTCGACTTCGGGGGCCGCCCCGCTGCTTCCTGGGACCCATCACAGGAAAAAGGCGGTGATAAGGTCCTCCTCCGGTGGTCGTGGTGCTGACCAGGACGGGAGAGGAGCCGGGCGTGCGGGCGATCGAGGGGGACGTCGAGGCGGTCACGGTGGAGGAGCACGGGCGGCCAAGACGAGGAAGTATCCCTTGGTTCTTTATGAGCAGGGCGGGTCGCCGACCTGGAGCACACCGGAGTCAGTTACCCTGTTGAGGGAGTTATGCGACTTCCCTGCTGCCGCCGAACTCCGACTACCCAGGCCGGACGAGCGTCCGTGGAATCTGCTTATACGAGGGGTTCTTCCTGAAGTGCGGGCTGCGCCTTCTTCTCCCCGAGCTGCTCGTCCAATACTGCCGGGCGCGGGGTTTGACTTTCTCGCAGATCTGCCCGTCCACAATTCAAGGGATGATCGTGCGGCTGACCCTGGGGTGGGAGTGCGATGTGGAGGTGACATTTTCCATGTTCGAGGCTCTCACTCAGCAGAAGGCGAATCCCAAGATCCCGGGGACCTACTACGCTGCTTTTAAGCCTGCGGCGAATATCATCGAGGTTAGCAGTTCGGGGCCTAAGGCTAGCAAGCTGTCCAAAGTCGAGGATTGGTCCCGCAACTATTTCTACGTCCGGGCTGCCGAAGCGGTTGGACTCGACCCGTTAGCGAGATACACCCGGGATTGGAATTTCTCCCCGGGTAGGGATTTGTAGATCAGTCGCTTTTCTTCTCTTCGGTTTTATTTTGACTAACGCTGTTTGTTTTGCTTTCAGGTCCGCACTCCTCTAGGTTCAAGTTGCCGGACTACAAGGGTTGTCTTGCTGTGTTCAGGACGGTGGCCGATAGAGATTGGAAGTCGTTTACCTCGGGAAGAGTAGCAGCAGCGATGGCCGGAGGTCGGTCTTAATTATTATATATATANTATATATATATAATTTTTTTTTTTTTTTTATTTTTTACCGGCCTGACGGTTGGCGTTATTGCAGGTCGATCACGATTTGCTATGCCGCTGTATGCGGGTTCGTTCGTTGCGCCGCCACTACCTGTTATTGAGGTGCCGGTCCGGCGAGAGTCGACACTGCAGGCCCGTGAAGGGGGGTCCGAGGCTGCTCCTTCTAAGAAGAGGGCGGCCATAACTGCGGGCAAGAGAGTTGCCAAGAAGAAGAAGACCGAAGTGGGAGGGTCCTCAGCCCCAGGTCGGGAGGATGTCCGGCCTGAAGAGTCAGGTCGCGTGACCGAGGTCTCTCGCGACCCGCTTGTTGAGGAGTCCGAGGTTCCTGATGCCGAGGTATCAGCCGACAGTGGGGGTGGAGGTAGCCCGGGCCCTGGTGGATGAAGAGGTCGTAGTTCGGAAGACTGAGGATCGTGACACGATCGTCATCGTGGAAGATGCCCGGGATCCTGATGCCGTGCAGGGGGCTGAGGGTCGTTGTGATGATGGGGGCGGTGCTTCGGAGGGCTTTGATGCTGAGCCTAGGGACTACAACTTCTACTTCTGTCACGAGGACAACAACAATCAGATCATCGTGGACAGGGACGAGTGCGCCGAGCTGGCGCAGGCGATGATGTTCGGGCAAAATCATCCGCACTTCCGGCCATTGGAGATGGCGGAATCCGACGCCTTTCGCGCAGCGGCGCGGTTTGCGGCTCGGGTGAGGGTTTCTCATAGATATAGTTGTTAATCTATGAGATTTTGTGTATGTCTTTGCTAACATCTGGTTTTGATGCAGACGATGGCTCTTACTGCCTTTCTCGGGGAGGCCTATGAGAAGCGACTGGCCGAGAAGGACGCGTCGCTTAATTTTCTGAAGATGCGCCAGGAGGCCAGCGCGCAGACCCAATCGGTTCTCCTCCGCGGGCTCGAGAAGGAGCTGAGGGACGAGAAGGCCCGATCAGCGGCGCAGGTACGAGCCCGGGCTTTAGAAGCCGATCATGTTCAGACCGAACTGGAGGCGGGGAGGGCTCGATTTGCCACGGAGAGGGCTCGATCGGCTGCTTTTGAAGAGGAGCTCGGGCTTTTGAAGGGGGAAAGGGAAACGCTCCGCTCCAGGGTTAAAGGGCTAGAGGGTGCTATTGATCGGGCGAAGGCGGCCGTGGCTGCGGAGAGTGAGCGGGTTACGGCAAGGTGGGAGGGGAGAAACCGGAAATGGACCGCGGAGATGGAGAAGATCCGTGCCCATCTCGCTGGCCGTGACCGGGCTTTAGAGCCTCATCTGCTGTTCAACCAGGTGGTTGGCATAAAGGCTTGCCTCAAGAGGATGGAGGCTGAGGATGGGATGTCGGTGCCGTGGTACCGGTACAAGAAGCTGGATGAGGATGAAGGGGTCTACGGAGCCCAACTGGACGAGATCGATTTTTCGGACTTGACCCCGGAAGATTTGGATATCCCTCTCGATCGTACGTATGGCGTTCAGCTCGGACGACTTATGCCTGTTGTGGCCCCTTCAGCTCCGAATCCTCCCCGAGGTCCTTTCGAACCGCCCGTCGCGGACCCAGCCTCAGACGTTCATGCATCGGTTGCTGAAGGTGGTGCTACTGCGCCGGGAGTGACAGCCGAGGATCTGATTCCGGGTGCTACCGTGGAGGCTGCCCAAGCAGATCCGTCAGTGCAAGACCCGGTCTTGGGTGTTACCTTGGCGGTTGTCCAAGCTGATCCCGTCGCGCTGCCCGTTGAGACCGCGGTTGGGGAAGAGCAGGTCGAACAACCTTTCCTTGGTGAACATGGCACCAATATGAGGATGGTGGGCTCGGATGATCTAGATGGTACCCGTGCTGACGGGGGTGAAGGTTTATCGGCCGAAGTGCCTTTGTAAAAATTTGTTTCTGTTTTTCTGTTTGCTTTCTTTCTTTCTCTCTTTTTTTTTTTTGTTTTTTGTAAAGATTAGGCCGTTGGTCGTTTATGTAAAACGGCGTTTTATGCCCAACTCGTTTGATAAATGGATTTGCGGTTTGGAGTTTCCTTGTTTGTCTTTTCTTTTGCACGTGCTTGTTAGGATAGGTTGTGGATCGTATTATTTTGTTAGTATCGTGCGTGCAGGTCGTAGACCGTGCCCCTGTGTCTTTGTATTGGGTGCGAGGTATGGCTCGGCTTAAGATACTTAATGCTTGTGTATCTTTATGTATTTTTTGTTATTGCGAGGTGTAGCTCGGCTTAAGGCACTTAAGGCTTGTGTACCTACTTTTTTTGGTGCGAGTGGCGAGCTCGGCTTTAAGACACTTAATGCTTGTGTGTCTGATAGAGGTGCGAACCTTGAGCTCGGCTTTAGCACTTACAGCTTGTGTACCGTGTGAGTGCGAGTATTGGATCTCGGCTTTAGCACTTATAGTTTGTGTGCCGGGGAGTGCAAGCACTGGGGCTTGGTCCCCTTTTCTTCTTTCTTGGTTTTGGAATAAGATCGTGGACCGTATTCTTTCTCTTTTTTTTTTTTTTTTTTTGGATCTTGGAAAGATTTTATTAGATTTATAGCTGAGCCTTGGTTAGGGGTTGCCTACGTGCCCTTTAGTAGAAGGGATCAAGCCAATCGTAGTTCGTTTGCTTACAAAGATTGAAAGCGGAGCGGAGCCCGGGGGCTTAGTAATAGAAGCGTTTTAGGTTGATCGAGTTCCACGAGCGCGGGATTGCGTCGCCGTTCATTGTGACCAGCTCGTAGACGCCGGGCTTCACGATCTTGGAGATGAGGTAGGGGCCTTCCTAATTGGCACCGAGCTTGCCTGCGTTTAGCTCGGCGGTGTTTTCGAAGACCTTGCGCAGAACCAGGTCGCCCTCGGCAAAAAACCTGCCTCGGACCTTCTTGTTGTAATACTTGGAGGCTAGCTGTTGATAGTTCTGGATCCGGAGGAGGGACTGGTCCCGTTGTTCCTCGAGAAAATCCAGCTCGCTCAAATGCACGGCGTCGTTCAGGTCGGCCTGCTGGGTGAGCATAACGCGGCGAGGAGTGGGGATCCCGACTTCGGATGGGGCCATTGCTTCCATACCATGAGAGAGGCTGAATGGTGTGCGACCTGTCGCCCTCCTTGGCGTTGTGCGATGGGACCAGAGAACTCCATCCAGCTCGTCGGCCCAAGAGCCTTTCTTGTCGTTTAGTCGTTTTTTGAGGCCGTCGAGAATGGTCTTGTTGGTGGCTTCGGCTTGTCCATTTCCTTGTTGATATCTCGGGGTGGACTTACTCAGCCTGATCTTTCACTTTGCGCAGAAGTCTTCGAAGAGGACCGACGTGAACTGGGCACCGTTGTCAGTTACGATCTCATAAGGCAGACCGTGCCGGCAGATGATGAATTTCCAGACGAACTTGCGGACGTCCTCCGCCGTGATCCTGGCGTAAGCTTCAGCTTCGACCCATTTGGTGAAGAAGTCGGTCATCACTAGGATGAAGCGTTTTTGACGGGATCGGGGAAGGGGCCCGACTATATCCATGGCCCATCGCATGAATGGGTAGGGTGCCACCGCAGTGGTCAGGAGCTCGGTAGGACAGTGAATGAGTGGACCGTGGCGTTGACATTTCTCGCACCGGGCTGCGAACTTTTCGCAATCTTGAAGCATTGTTGGCCAGTAGTGTCCTTGGTTTCGTATTCGCATGGCGAGAGTCCGGCCGTTGGAGTGGTTTCCGTCTGCGCCTTCGTGCATCTCTTTCATTACGTCAATAGTTTCCTGCCCGTGGAGGCAGCTGAGCAGGGTCCTCGAGGCGCTCCACCGGAACAGATTGCCGTCCAACATCGTGTATCGGGCGCACTTCTTCCTTAGCCGGCGGGTGGCCCATCGATCTGGGGGGTGGACGCCGTCTGCGATGTACAGCAGTATGTCGACTTGCCAGTCTGGTAGCTCGGGATCGGCTGGAGGTGGTGGCAGATCTTCGGGAGGCGGGATGTCTTCGTCGAGGTCTGCGATCTGGGGATTGATCAGGTAGGTCCCTTTTGGTAGTTCGATGCTGGGGAAGTCGATACTTTCGACCGGAATCACCCGTCGAAGTGGAGGCCAGTGCTGTGAGGGCGTCTGCGGAAGTGTTATCACCTCGGGGGATCTTCGTCAGGGTGAACTCGGAGAAATCCGCGGCCAAGCCTTGGACCACCTTGAGGTAAGCATCCATGCGATCATTCTTGGCCTCGTATTCCCCGCTGAATTGATTGGCGACGAGCTGGGAGTCGCAGTAGGCCCGAATTTTCTTCACACCGATCACCCTCGCCAGGCGTAGGCCGGCAATCAGAGCTTCGTACTCGGCTTCATTGTTTGACGCTGGGAAGGTCAGACGGAAAGACTGCTCGAGGATCTCCTTGGTCGGGGACTCGAGGCGTATGCCGAAGCCGGAGCCGTGTTTGGAAGCCAACCCGTCGACATGCAGGCTCCACACCTCGGGGACTTCGTCGATTATTAGCTCGGGTGCCAATTCAACTAGGAAATCGGCCAGGACTTGAGATTTGTCCGCTGTCCGTCCTCGGTATTCGATCTCATACTCACTCAGCTCGACTGCCCATTTCATTATTCGGCCAGATCGGTTTGGGCTGTGGAGGATGGTTATGAGGGGATAGGTGCTTAGGACGGCGATCGTGTGGGATTGAAAATAAGGCCGGAGTTTTCTGGCTGCGACGACTACCGCCAGGGCGAGTTTCTCCAGAGTTGGGTACCTGCTCTCTGCGCCGTCCAGAAATTTACTGACGTAAAAGATGGGCTTTTGGTCGCCCCGGTCCTCTCGTACTAGTACCCCGCTGACTGCCGATGTAGACACGGCGATGTAGAGATAGAGGGTTTCGCCTTCTTCGGGTTTAGCCAGGACGGGAGGAGTGAATATGTACTCCTTTAGCTGCTGGAGGGCTCTCTCGCACTAGTCGTCCCACTCGAATCGTTTGTTAGCTCGGAGCAATTGATAGAATGGTAGACATCTGTCGGTTGAGCGGGAAATAAACCGGTTAAGCGCGGCGATTCTCCCGGTGAGTCGCTGTACTTGGCGCGTGCTTTCTGGGGATTTGAGGTCGGTGATGGCTCGGATCTTCTTGGGGTTAGCTTCGATCCCGCGCTGGGTGATGATGTACCCGAGGAATTCGCCCGACGTGACGCCGAAAGAACACTTGGCTGGGTTCAGCTTCATGTTGTATTCATTCAACGTCCGGAAGCAAGATCGGAGATGAGTGACGTGGTCGCTTGCTACTAGGGACTTTACCAGCATGTCGTCTATGTATACTTCCATAGTGCGGCTGATTTGATCGGCGAACATCTTGTTGACGAGCCGCTGGTAGGTGGCTCTGGCATTTTTGAGTCCGAAGGGCATCACCTTGTAGCAGTAGGTCCCTCGGTCCGTGATGAACGCGGTTTTCTCCTGGTCGTCGGGGTGCATAGGGATCTGATTAAACCCCGAGAAGGCGTCCATAAAAGAGAGCAGCTCGTTCCCGGTGGTGGCTTCGACGACCTGGTCGATTCGGGGGAGGGGGAAGCTCTCTTTTGGGCACGCCTTGTTGAGGTCGGTGAAATCTACGCAGACTCTCCATTTCCCGTTCTTTTTCTTGACTACTACCGGGTTGGCTAGCCAGTCCGGGTATTTGACCTCGGCGATTGAGCCAGCTGCGGTCAGCCTTTCTACCTCGTCATTGACGGCCTGCGCTCGCTCGGGGCCTAGCTTTCGCCGCTTCTGCTTGATTGGTCTGAAGGTCGGGTCCACGTTGAGCTCATGGCTGCATGTTGCCGGGTCGATGCCGGGCATATCGCCGGTTGACCAGGCGAAGGTGGAGACGTTCTGCCCCAGGAACTTGACCAGCTCTTTCTTGATGCTCTCTTCAAGGTCGGTTCCGATGCCAATGCAACGGGTGGGGTCGCGCTGATCGATGTTGACCTGGGCGATGAGGTCTCGACCCGGGAGATCCTGGTTATTTGGCTCGCCGGGCTGATGTGCGTTGATGGTCAAGCAGGCAGGCGCGGCATGACGCAGCTTATGCTCGATGGCGAAGCAGGCGTGAGAGACCCTCTGGTTACTCCTAAGAGTATATGTCCCGGCCTGGTTGGGGAACTTGAGGCACTGGTGGTACGTCGAACTGACCGCCTTCATTGAGTGCAGCCAAGGGGTTCCGAGAATGATGTTGTAGATCGGGGTGGTATCAAAGACCACGAACTTGACGATTTTTGTGACCCGGCCTACGTAGACCGGTAATTCGATGGTGCCGATCCCGTTGACAGTGTCTCCGGCGAAGCCGGTTAGCGGGATAGAGTGCGGCTTGACTGCGGCTCCGTTTAGATTCATCCTAGCGAGGGTGTCTTTGAAGATGAGGTCAACCGAGCTGCCCATATCGACGAGGACCCGGTTGACGTCGCAGTCGGCTACACGCACTTGTACGACGAGGGGGTCGTTGTGGGGCTGGTGGACCCCGGCCGCGTCGGCCTCGGTGAAGCATATCCCCCTCCCTCTAGCGCCAATTGTTGATCCAAACGATCACTAATGTTGTTTAGAGGATGATTAGGGAGTAGAGAGGCGAGATTTCCGTTAGATAGAACAAGTTAACCAGGCCGGGTATTACGATGAACAGGTCGGGGACCGTATTCTTTTTATTAATGATGAAAAGAGACGAACGATTTAGATTTACGAACTAGTTCCGATGGAAATCCAGTTCGGTGTTCTAAACGGCGCTGTCTTGTTACAAACGAGAGAGGTCGGGTCTATTTTATCGAGAATGAGATCCCAAAAAGAGAAGAAGTCCCCTCCTTAATGCATACTGAGGGGGTATATATAGTGGGAGTTGACTTCCTACTTCCCAGGATTCCGGGACCACGTGGCATCCCCATCCTGTTTCGCGGGTAAGGTGCTCTAGGAGGCGTGTCCCGGTTTTCAGGGTGAGAGGTCATGATGAGCTCGGCGCCATACTTCTGTAAGATAGCATACTGTTCGGCCAACTTCCCTCCACGTGTCTTCTTCTCCTTCGCTTACTCTGCAGGGTTGGTGAGACGTCAAGTTGAAACCGTACCTCTACTCGGATAGCGTACTGTTTTACTAACTTCCACGTGTCTTCTTTCGTTATGACGTCCCTGTTTTGGCGAAGTGTCCGTGCGGACCCGGGGTGCGCTCTTGAGAGCTCGGGAGTTTCGGACGGATGTGAGCGCGGGGTTCCAGGTTGGTGCTCCCCCGGTTAAATACGGATCCGAGGTGTGCCCTTGAGAGCTCGGGGGTTTCGGACAGATGTGAGCGCGGGGTTCCAGGTCGGTGTTCCTCCGGTCAAAGGTTGACTTTATGCTGACCGAATCGGGGAGGGCCTTTTACTAAGATGGGCCTAACTAATTGGGGGTGCTAGGCCCACCTCCAACATTGAAGACCACCCAGAGCTACCGTGTTTAACACTACAACCTCTGCTGAGATATGCATTAGGCGTAAACCTCGAATACTCTTCGCTAATAGCTCCACTCCTTGGATCCTTTCAAATATCAAAGCATCCTCTATGTTTGCTGTTAAAATCTGTAAGTGCTCTAAGAGTTGTAGCTCTTTCAATAATCCTGCATCAATCCAAACACCAGAACAAAATAGTTTCAACACTTGAAGATTCGGTAAGTTTGTTCCTATCCCATCAATGCTTTTGAGTCTAGAAGTCCACTCCAGGTCCAAGCTGAATAGTTTCCTCAACCCCTTCAAACCAGCTGGTAACGATTTTATCTTTGTCCATGATAAATTGAGGTATTCCAAGGAACTCAAGCTGCAAATTTCTTCCGGCAATGCGCAAAGAGCACGATTTCCCGAAAGATCCAAAACGACAAGGGCTTTCATAAACTGAAAGAACTCACCTGAAATAACCGTTAACTTGTTATCACGAAGTAATAAGGTCGAGAGGTTGGGGCACTCAGGACAACAAGATATCTCTTCAATTTGATTACTCATCAACGAGATCCTTTTCACAACGTTCCAGTTGATGTCATTTGATATACGGCGTAACTGCTCATCAGATTTAACACATAGTTTTTCTTCCTCTTTTTCGAAGTTAGACCCTATCCAAAGAGCCATCTCGCGTAAAACATCATGCATTTTCACCTTCGTAGTGAATTTAACATCAACATCCACCAATAGATGCGCACGAACTAACGAACCAATTATAGCGTGACCTTGGTTGTTACTTCCATCTTCATCTCTCTTTCCATTTATAAATCCTTCGCCAATCCAATATTCTATCAACTGCTCCTTCTCAATTTCATAATCTTCCGGGAACAAAGAACAATATAGGAAGCACGATTTGACATTTTGATCCTTTAAACCATCATAACTAAACTTCAAAATGGAAGGAATACTTTTTTTCATACCCGGAAACTTGTGGCTAGACGAGTTGAGAATATCAAACGCGTGACGCCATTCGTGTACATCCTCTTTACATGCCATGGCTTTGCCAATAACATTAAGTGCAAGTGGCAAGCCACAACATTTCTCAGCAACTTTTCTTGCAAGTGCATGAATATCTTGATGGCGTTTCAATGGGGCTTCTCCAACAATATTTCGAAACAATTCCCACGCTTCATCAGGTGACAAACAATCAACCTTCAACTCATCGTCAGCTTCCATGTCTTTGCAAACTTCTTTTGAACGAGTGGTGAAAACTATCTTTGCTTCATTTTCTCTAGTTGGAGGTGGAACTCCTATCTTGTTTAGATCAACCTCGCTCCATAGATCGTCTAGCAATAACACAAATTTATTTCTGCTAAGGATATTGTATATGGCAGAGGCTTTCTCCTCCTCTGTTCCCTTTTTCCATTCCTCGTCAAGACGTAATCTTCTTAGAATCTGATTCTGAATGGCCTCGTTTTGCAAATCTTTGGAGACCACGGCCCATATGACAACATCAAATTCATCCATGAAATTGTTCTAAGAGGGTGGTTTTTCCTACTCCCCCCATACCATAAAGACCTAAAGTTCTTCGTTCAACGTTTATGAGGCTGTTCCATGCCTTTTCAACCATTGCTTCCAGACCAACTGTGGTTTGAATATGTTTCTTTCCCACCTTTGGTACATGAATTTTATCCGCCACCACTTCAAAAACACCTTCATATAGAAGCTCTTTAACTTCTTTCAACTTTTTCGATACATTTTTAGCATACTCGCAGCTTGATATGCACTTGAAAGAAAAATATCCAAAAAGACACAATCTTTTAGTTTCAATTGATTTATCCTTAAGAATATCATTGACCTGGGACTCAATACCTTCTACCCTTGAAAACCATCCTTGGACATTAGCAAGCCGCTGCAAACCTTTATCTTCTTCAATGGAAACCCTTCTTAACAGATCATCTCGCGTTTCTTCAAGTTCTTGCATAGCTTTTTGCAGAGCCTCGAGGTTAGCGTCCAACATGTGAATGTAATTTCCACCACCAAATAAGCAGCCACAGGCTTGATCCAAGGCTTGATCACATGATAATTGTAGTGATACACAGCCTCCCATTTTGCTCAAACTTTCAGAAAGAAACCAAAACAAACTCACCGCCTTTGATGAATGAGCAAGAGAAAGCAGAATACCAATAGTTGAATTGATTTGATGAGAAAATAGTAAGTCAAGACAGCAAGATAAAGATATTGACTTTTCTACGGCAATAATTCAGAAGCTGCTGAGGAAGTTTCATATCAACAAAATGATATTGGTGACATAAATATGAAGAGTACACTTCTCTACCCACTAATCACTCTAAACCAATCCATCCCAAAAACCGAACTATACACTTCTCTACCCAACAAAATGTTTTATTTACACAACTAACTAGTTTTTGTTATCTAAAACATTTTGTGGAAACACATAGCAACACATTTTTGCTTGATTATCAAAAAATAGGGTTTTAAGAATTGAAATTTAGGCTTAGTGTTTAATATTTGAAGTTGAGTTAGATTTTGGGCAATTCTACAAAATAGCACCAAAAAACTTAAAGTTCAATAATTTAGCACCTAAGGGTGAAAATCACAAATATAGCATTCATTAAAAGAAAATCACAAACATAGCATTTGTTTTTCAATTAAACAATACTCTCTCTATTTCTCATTTGGTCATCGTTCCAAGCCTCCAGTTCTCTGAAATTCGATCTTCTCGGCCCTGAGAATCAGACTTCGAGCCGGTAACTGCGAATGCTCAGAGGGTTTCACCTCGTTTTCGACATTGATGTACCGGAATCTGACACCGTCGTAGCTCTTGACGTTGTCGCGGACCCACGTATTGGCCTCCGTCTGGCTAGAGGCGATACGTTCGAGGTCGGGTTTGGGAACGTCGAGGATGAGCTCGATGTTGGAGTCGCGGAGAGCGGTGAGAGTCTCTTGGTTGGGATCGTAAATCCGCATCCTCTGGATGTTCCGCTGCTTGTAAAGAGCCACAACGTCCGATGGATTTGGCCGGGAATCGCCTAGCATCCCGTAGCATACTCCGATTTGTCCAGCTAATATTCATTAGTAGTAAAATTGAATCAAATTCTGTAGATGAATATAATATAATCAGTAGGGTCATAGCGATGATCAATGGATGATACATAAGCTTAAAAGATCACTGAACCTATGGTGTCGAAGGAGGTAGCCATTAGAAGGCTGAGAAGAATCAGCAACATTGGTGATGAGGCTAAGATCATTTTTATATTATATGTACTTTGAAACTTTATTATATGTCGAGTCTGAGGTTCAAGCCAGTCAATGAATGAATCACCGTTCACAAATACGGTACCTCTCTAGATCTATTATGCTTTGAAAAGTTTAAGAACGAGATTTTTTTTTAATTTTTTTGAATTGAATATAAAATTTAATCAAAAAAAAATGTTTACAATGACGCATCCATTGTGCTTAATGTAGCTAATAGACTTTACACTGAATTAGAAACTAGAATTGCTGATGTTTCTTTCCTTCTTAATTAAAGGAGTTTTGTGGCGAACCACTTGGTTAGATCCTCTTCGTATGCGTGTTACGTTTATCATCTATGATCAGAATTGAAAATATACGATTTCAAACATTTTTATCCATGAGGTTGATGAGTCAGAATGAAGGTGACAGAGGTTCCCTATGTTGACGATACGTTCATCAAAAATGAATCGTATTTAGGAACATATATAACGTATTTAGGAGAGCTTTCCTAAATGATGAAAACTGATCCTTTCTTGAAAATGAAACGTATTTAGGAACATATATAACATATTTCGGAAAGACTTCCTAAATGAACAAATGATGAAAACTGATCATTTCTTGAAAATGAATCGTATTTAGGAACATATATAACGTATTTCGGAAAGACTTCCTAAATGAACAAATGATGAAAAATGATCATTTCTTGAAAATGAAACGTATTTAGGAACATATATAACATATTTCAGAAAGACTTCTGAAATGAACAAATGATGAAAAATGATCATTTCTTGAAAATGAATCGTATTTAGGAACATATATAACGTATTTCGGAAAGACTTCTGAAATGATACAAATGATGAAAAATTACAAAATCTTTCTAAAGGTCAATATGACCTTTAGAGTTAAAACAAGGGCATTGCTCCATAACCGTTTCAGGTCTATCCAAAAGCTTGCTGGCTTCTGCAGTTACTTATACTTTCTTGATCAAATCAGATACCCAGTCATTAGGAAGTATGTGTTTTAACTCCAAATCATCAACACCACAATAACAAGTAATGTTTCCAGCTTTCTTTGCTTTCCACATAGATGGAAGCTTCACGCGGTCTTTGTTATTTAGCTTATCATTCGTCGTTTCAACCAGCATTGCTCCTTCTCCATGTGCATACCCTAAACCTCGGTTGATATAATTCCACGACACATCCTCCTGACATGCCTAAAGCTTTCCATTTCGGATCTCGAAGCAGCATGTAAGGCAGATATCAGAAGAACAGTTGGAGCAACTCCTATGAAGATCAAAGATTAAGGTCTTGCAAATGTCACTGTAAGCCAAAAGAATTGAAACAAGTTACTAACAACATAATGATTCAAAGCTTGTCCTATTCATTGCAACAAAAATGACAAACGTAATTTACCAGTATAGTTTTTCATCAGGTAAACAATCTACACCACACATATCCCGATCATCGCTCTAAAGGTCCACGTGGCGGCGTATTTCAACAAGAGGCACACGGAGAGGAACCAGAAGACGTCGTACTCAATAACCGTCCAGGGAGTCGTTAACGCCGACGGGATCTTCACCGACGTGTGCATCGGAAACCCAGGATCTCTCACCGACGATCAGATCCTCGATAAATCGTCGCTTTCCCGGCAGCGCGCGGCGCGTGGGATGCTGCGCGACAGCTGGATCGTCGGGAACGCCGGGTTCCCGTTGACCGATTGGCTCCTAGTGCCGTACGCGAGGCAGAATCTGACGTGGACGGAGCACGGATTCAACGAGAACATCGGCGAGATCCAGAAGATCTCGACGGCGGCGTTCGAGCGTCTAAAAGGACGGTGGGCTTGTCTGCAGAAGCGGACGGAGGTGAAGCTTCAGGATCTTCCGTACGTGCTTGGTGCTTGCTGTGTGCTGCATAACATCTGTGAGATGAAGAACGAGGAGATTGAAAATACCTGAAGAAATCGCAAAAGAGAAAAAGAGAAAAAAAAGTTTTTTTTTGCCTCTTTAATCTTTAATGAATGCTAAAAATGGGACTTTTTTATTAGGGTGCTAGTTTGGTAAAAAAGTTTTCAAAAAATGCTATTTTGATCAATTTCTCTTAGATTTTAGATTATTACTGATTTATAAAAATATTTGATAAAATTTAAGGTACATATTTTCGTCATTTTATAAAGGAAACAAAAAAATAAGAGTAAAGAGTAAAAATGTTGGGTTCCGGTTAAAAGAGTAAAAATGTTGGGTTCCCTAATTTTTAAGCCAATTCAAAGTCAAACCGGAGATATATCTGATTTGGTCAAATCCGGTTTATATTGAGTTGTGGTAAAATAAACGTAATCTCCTCCTACAAATCTCCAACGACTCATTCTCAAAACTCCCTAAAACAGATTTTGAATTCTCCTATATCCCCCTTTCATCTTTATATTCCTCTTTTCATTAATGAAATGTGAACTGACCTTTTAGCCCTTGTCAATTTAAAAAAAAATTGAAAAAGAAAAAGGAAAATAGCAAACAGACGGCCCGCCTCCCTCTCGGCTCGGACTCGACTCGACTCACTCCGTGACTCACTCTTCCATCGAGCTCGATCTCCATCGCCGCCGGAGTGAGCCCTCTCGCCACCGTTTCCTCCGCCGCCGAGCTCTCCATCGCCGCCGTTTCTTCGTTCTCTCCTCTGTTGCTGCATCGAGGTTTGTTCTCCTCTGTGTTTTGGATTTTGGATTTGAGGGATTGAATTGGAGAGGATTTGATATGTTATGCGCATTGGGTGTTTTGGGTCGATTAGGTCTATAAAGAGGTAACAAATGTATTTGGTAGCCCTGTTTGAATGTATCTTAACCGTTTGTATTTTAAATCTATGTAAAACTGGTGTTTTGTTCTGTAAAACTATTTATTGGCGTAATTGGTCGACAGAATAATTGGCGTAAAGTTGCAAAAATGTAGAATTAAAACATGGGGGAAAATCAACTGTAAACCTAAAAAATCAAAGTTTAAGAGTGGGTAAAACTAAATAAATTGAAACCAGCCAAAGTAAAACTATTTGTAACTTCTGTAAAAGTACTATCTTTGGTAAAACTAAGTGCAATTTTTTTGGCGCCAAAACGAGAACTTGCACCAAGATAACTGTCAAGTCATATAAATAGTTATATATTAACTACAACTTCAAATCAAATCTAAACAAAATATTTTCTTCTAATAAATGATGATAGTGGGAAACTCGAAGGAGAGACTCGAAACTATCTCATCTCATAATGACGTCTTCATCTGTATTTCGCAACTCTTCCTCTTCCAACTCTTATATCTCAACTGTATATCGCTCTCTCTCCCAACTCTTCTGCAAACAAAAAAAGAACTAGTGAGCGATCACATTTTTCTCTTCTTCTCTTTAAAAAAAAAAACAAGTTAAGAGATGGCAAGAGCGGTCAACATAATATCGGAGTTAAGCAGAAAGAAAAAGGATAAACATGATTGGAACCTCACGGTGAAGATCCTGCGTGTGTGGATAAGAGATTGGGGATCTGGCCCAAATATGAACCTGCTTCTTTGTGATGAAGAGGTAAGATATATATATCATTTTCTCTTCTAAATTTCTCTATCAAAGAACAAGGATAGGATAGACACCACTGTTGTTGTTATCTTCAGGGAACAAGAATACAAGCGAATGTTTGTGGTGAATCATTTCGTTTATTCTCGTGGGTGAAGAACTTTGAGCGGTATTGGTTCAATCTCAAACATTTTACAGTGTCATGGGGTCAAATTATTATGCGAACAAATCGAAACTCCTATGAAATAGATTTCGATGGAAAGACAACCTTTAGTTTGCTCAAAGACTATCCAAACCAAAATCATTTTTTGGTTTTCACCCCATCATTGACATCATTCGACAAGAAGTGTCAGAACGGTATCCTATAGGTATGAGTAACTTTGATTGTATCTTAACCGTTTGTGTTTTAAACCTATGTAAAACTCTGTAAAACTGCCGTAAAACTGGTGTTTTGTTCTGTAAAACTATATATTGGATCTGTGGGTTTTGGTAAAACTTGGTAAATGTAGTATTATTTTTGTTTTATAGATGTTTTAGGAGTAATCACGTGGGTTGGTAATCCACGGATGAAGACAACCGTTCAGTTTACCATCCGAGATCGAGAGTAAGTGTTTTGTTTTGTTTTTGTTTTGTGACATGTTTAAAGGGTTATCGTGTTTTGTTAGTAAATGTTTTGTTTTGTGACAGGTTTAAAGGGTTAGAGTGTTTGGCTCATGGAGAACTGGCCGAGCAGCTATCTTCACGTTTTACAAGCACGAATGATTGGCACATCTTCTGCATTTTAAGATGTTTCCGGGTCGAAACATTAGGAAGTGAGTTTATTAAGTCATTGTCTATTATGATATAAATCGTAGTGAAATACTAACAACCAAAAATCTTTTTTTTTTGTAGATAATTCATGGTTTAAAGCAGAAGAAGGCCTCTCAAACATTGAATTTGAAGATTATGCCTCTTTTCCAGAACTATATAGTTTTCTGATTCGGTAAGATTATACGTTTCAAATATATATAGGTACTCTTATCCTATTCAATTAGCATGTTTATTAATTTTCTAAACCTATAAATGTTTACAGGTACCCATATCCTCCACCAGACTCAGCAACCTACAACAACGACCACAAGCTTGGATTTACTCCAATCTAATAATAAGACAATATATTGTAGTGTTTGTTTTTATTGATATTGTAAAACTGGTATTACTAATTGTCTTTTACAAAACCTAAACCAAAATTTGATATTAGTAAAACAGGTATTAGTAATTGTCAAACTGGTATTACTAATTGTCTTTTACAAAACCTAAACCAAAATTTGATATTAGTAAAACAAGTATTAGTAATTGGTCGAACTGGTCAAACTGGTATTAGTAATTGTCTTTTACAAAACCTAAACCAAAATTTGATTTTACAAAACCTAAACCAAGTTGACTCAACATAATTTTGATTTTACAAAACCTAACCAGGCAAAAATATTACAACATGTATTAAGTGGGAAATTGAGAAAGTATATCATATTGGGTTGTTATGAAATAATCTACACAATAGTCCTTATACTTTTAATGTCATTTTGTAAATAATAATCAACTTAGGATGAAAAAGTTACAGAAATCTAGTTTTAAAACATATTAATGCATAAAACACTCAGAATTATATGTTTATCTAGTTAAATCAACAGTAAAACTAAAAAAACAAAATTTAAGGATAGGTAATACTAATTAAAATTGTAAACACCCAAAGTAAAACTATTGAGAACTTTCGTATAACTACTATATCCTGTAAAACTATGTGTAAATGTTTTGGCGCACATGTGAATAAAAAACGGCCCACGTGTTTCCCTTCTAAAGACGGCGCACGCTACGCGTTTTCCCTCCATCATTTCCCTCGAATTTTTTGGGTTTCCCTCCATTTATTACTCTTTCTCCTCCACACAGAGCACTCGCACATCGAGCACAAATCCATTTTTCTCTCTCATTTATTTATTTTTTCCCGAATTCGTGTTCTCTCGAATCCGTTAAGGAAGGAGGTTGATGAGCAGTCCGTGCAGATTCGAAGCTTCGGACACCATGAATTTCAGATACAGCAAATGCGTGAAGATATTGCAAAGCTGAAGGAGTTAGTGGATCGAATCGATTCATCTTAGTTAAGACTTACCTTTGCTTTGTTTTGGAGTGCTCTTTGTTTTGTAAGACTTATCATATGAGAACCTTATCTTTCTTCTTTTGAGATGAATTCTCTTCTTTTGTAAGACAAACTAATTTATCCAGTAGTACCAGTAATACGAATTGAAATACAAAACGGACAATATAGTTTTACCTAATAAAACCAATAATACATGGCATTTTTCAGTAGTACAAATTCAAACAACCACCATCATTCTTCACATGGCATTTTTCCTTGACCTTGTCGTTGGCCTACTCACGTGATTGTCTACTCCAGTCCGTTTAACACCCTTTTTTGTTTCGTGAATCATTGTCTTCTTCTTGAGAAAGACCAACATGCTCGGCTGGTGGGTCTGCAGGCGCCTGCAATTGAATACAGTTATACTCCAATATTACCAAGTATTATCAAGTGTTACCTTTTAAAATTATCAAATTTACGAATCCAAAATGTTACCTTTGAGTTCTGTAATTGCTCCTTCACATAAGCCTCCAACGGTGTGACTCTTTTGTCCAACCCATCAACTTTATCCTCAATTTTCTTCAACCTTTCTCCCATCTCTTCTTTCATGGTGTTTACGAGATCCACCAATTAAGCTAAATGCGTGTTTCCCGGTCCTTCATTGGTGGATATTTCCTCGTTCGCCGCCTTCTCAGGTTCTTCTCCTAATCGGGAAGCCACATCTTGGTTGTACATCTCTTCAAACAATATGGTATTTCCTTTATTAAGACGCTGCATCCAACTGGCAACAATGACATCATGCTTATCATCGTCTTCATCTTCTTCCGTGATTCCAACCATAACAGAGTTTTCTTCACCTATAGCTGCCAGGATACTATCAATGTCCTGTGAATGTAAACAATGAAGAAATATTAAAAACATAACAAGACCAAATAATTCATATGCAAAGGATACTAACCTTAGTAGTACCAAGTTCTTCTTTTATTTTCGAAAGAGGAAACCCTTTCATTTCGTTTTTCTTGAACCTTTTCTTGCACATCCTAGGACAATTTATGTCTGCACCTGGAATACCTTCTCAGAATTTATTCTCCAATTCTGAAATTGCTTCAAATGTTAAAAGCTACACAACACACATATAGCTTCAATTATAAGAACTAGTAACAATGACCAATACCTCAAATAAGTTTTACTTACCTCCATAGGAATACAGAAACCTGGAATCGGCCATAATACACCCTCCTTGACGACCCCTCTAAAATGAGTCATCGTGTGCTTGATCTCTCCTACCATGTGTTCGAATGACAATCTCCCCCAAGGAAATTTCTTACAGAATTTAAGATCATCCACCGCTCTTAGAAAGAATGACTCCACGGGTGTAGCATCTGCTCCACACTTTGTCTGCCCTATAACAATGCTGGCTAAGAAGTAGAGCACCGCCATCTTCAACCTTTCTCGAGAACGTTCCGTTGGTACCATTTCCTCTAGCTTTTCTTTCACGTCTTGAAGTCTAATTGTTGATCGTGTAAAATGTTTCTTCACGAAGTTCAAATTGCCAACTTTCTTATAATCGAGTGGGTAGTTGCGGCAGTCTAATCCCGATATCAAGGCATGTTCCTTTAGACCATAGCGGATGGGAACGCCATTTACGATGAACCAAACTTCATTTTCCTTTTCGATGCATGCCGTTCGAAGAAGGAGCATCCACATGCCCATAAGCTTGTGGTTTTTGTCCCTTGGCATGTGGAAAATGTGTTTGAACTGCGGATGCTTCTCAAACCAGTTCCTCTCAACACAAGTGAGCGGAGGATTCAAATTCTCTAGCGTTGTCAAAGCTTCGTGGATATAACACCTCGTCGATATCTTAATTTTCTTCTTATACTCTGTCGGCGGGAAGTACATTTTCAAAGGTTGTAGTGTTGTCGTTTCTTCCTCGGAATCCTGTAAAATCCGACTAGTTTTATCTAGTTTTACCAGTATTACAAAATTCAAATACGAACACCAATTTTTCAAAGATGAATGCTCCCCTAGTTCTACCTAATTATTCAATCGAATCCAACTACTTACCGTTAACTCGACGGGGTCGCTCACGGTTCGGCTGCTGCGTCTTCCCGAGTGGGTACTTCCCTCTTCCTTATCTCCTTTTTCTTCATCTCCTTCTTCTTCATCTCCTTCTTCTTCACCTTCACCTTCTCCTTCTCCTTCTCCTTCTCCTTCATCACCTTCTCCTTCTTCATCTCCTTCTCCTTCTCCTTCTCATTCTCCTTCATCACCTTCTTCTTCACCCGGACCGACTTCCTCACCTATCCGAACCGGAGATCGCAAACTCAAACCCTTCTTCTTCTACCTTTTCATTCGTTCAGACTCCTTCCACAACCGGATCCGAACCCCTCTCTCCATCTTGAGTATCTGAACCCCTCTCTTCATTTCGCGCAACCCTCTTCTTTCTCCCCCTTGTCTTTGCCATCTTCGTGCGAACACAGGTTATCGATCAAAGCTCTCGAACGATCGGTTTTATCCCTAGTTTGACGAAGAGAGTTGACGAGAAGTTAAAACGGTTTTGATTTCGGTCTTTGATTTCGTCGATTTGAATTTGAATTGTTTGTAATCGGGTTAGATCCGTGAGATGATCCGAGAGTATTTGAGTGGACAGATAAAACTCTGATATAAATTGTAATTTCAGAGTTTTGGCTAGGGTAACTTCGTAAAACACCTGTTTTTCGAATTAAAAATAAATCAAATCTAATATAATTTTATAACGGGAAGTTTTGAGACTTGTGTTTTAGATTTAGGGACATACGACAAGATTTCTCAATCTCCAACACTCAAATCAAAACCCATTTTCTCAAACAAAGGAGCCAAAATTTTCTCGGGAAAAATGGCAGAAACTAATTCTTCAGCATCTGCAATGGCGGAATCTTTTAAGTCTCATATTGAAATCCAGGGATCTTCTCGCGACTCCACGCCACGAAAGATTGGCGATTATCGTCGACATACTCTACGCGCGTAAAGAATCCCTTCGAATATCAAACAGCGCATGCTCTGTACGATTTCTTCGTCGCCAATTTCTCGAATTGCTTAACCCTAATGCTTCTCAAGGTGTATCGACACTCTTCCGACGACCTCGCTCGCGAGTAGCGATCCTTTTAGGGCTTTTAACGTCTTCCTCGATTTGCCTCCAGTCTATTGAGGAAGATTCATCAACAGGTTTCTTTACAAACTTAAAGAGGAAGTCTACAAGGTTTTGTCTCATCATGAGCAAGACGGAGACGAAGACGAAGATTGGAGTTTAGCTTTAGAAACTGCTCTCAAATTAGGGATTCAGCTTTTCGATTGTTTAGAATTGAGAAATGAGATTCTTGACAATGTTCTGAAATAGAGAGGTTTCTTCAAGGAGCTCTTGAACATCTCGTGAGGTATCTAGCGAAAGAGGTGAAGATGTGTAAATGGAGTAGCGATCAATGCGGTTTTGTGGCAGAGTTTGCATTTAGGATCGCAGGAATCCGAACACGGACGAGAGAAACTGCGAAAAAGATCTATCAAATGGTTACAAAACTGGACAAGTATGGATTAGGAGATGACCGTGACTTGTACTACAACTTGACGACATTGTCTGCATTTGATATCTTGAGAGCCTTTGCAGTAACTAAACATAATGATAGAGCCAGAGAGACAGCAATCAGACGACTCCATGATTTACTTTGTGATCATGACTTAGACGTTTCGGAGATCGATAAACTCCTGCCACTGCTTATCTGTTGCCTTAAGGAAAAAGGAATGCCTGAGAACACGTTCAGGATTCTCGGTCAGGTTGTGTTCCACGTTGCGCTGGAGGCATTCAGCTATAGAAGGGACCAGTGGTTCGGTCTATGGGACTATATTGCATCGGAAACCAAAGCAGTGCTTAACAATGCGGTTTATATCTTCCAGTGCTTAACAATGCGGTTTGATGATAAGAAAGATGGTTTTGTGATTTCTTGGTCTAGATAATCTTCTTCCAGAGATGTGCAAAAGGCTAAACCCACCAAGAGAGCTTTTTGGTGGATAACAGTAGCTGGGTCTTGGCGTTTACGGGTGCGTTATGTGCAGCGATTCGCTTGATAAATATCGCAAGTCAGGCTGGATCCGTTAAGATGATTGCACATAAGATGATAGATTCGGTGAAAGAGCTTGGCCTTGTGAGGAGAGCTTTCAGAGATCTTGAAAAGCATTGTGGAGAAACAAAGGGACTGGTAGAAGACTTGTGAATACAGATTCGTTATGGGTTTGCTTTGGAAGCTCTACGCAAACGAGGGCATGAAAATGGAAAGTAAGATGGTGCTGTGGAGAATCAATGTGATTCTCGAGAGGAATGTGAGTGAAGAATTTAAAGTGCTCCCAGAGACTAACCTGAGACTTTGGCCCAATCTTTATCGCCAATAACAATATTGTTCCCATCGTCGTCCAACTATAGCAAGGTTTAGAAAAATCATCACAGGAGATTAAAATTTAGATTGTCGAACGACCAAGATGATGCTTTACTTGCTCGGTGTCATAATATGAGGATGTCTCTTCAATCATTACTTCAAAAGAGTGTTTGAATTTAAAATGAAAGTTTCCAACTTCGAGAAATGCAAACTTGACAACAATGTCATTCAAAGCAAAAGCGGTCAAATAAAACCCAAACTAAATTAAGAACTGAGATGATACAGTCACATAATCACGCATTTGCCTGTCGATATCTTTATTTCTGCTCGTGTCTCAGGAAACTCAGTTGCAGCTTTGGGCAGATTTGGGCAGTCATCGACTCCAAAGTGTCTCAGGTTTCGAAGAGATGGAGGATTCGAGCAAATTCTCTTTAATCCATGCATTCCACGCACTTTGAGGACTTCTAGCTTCCCAAAGGGAGCATAAATATGTGGATGCACATTGCTAATACTCATTCTTTTCTCCCTATTTATTATTTCTTCTATGCTTGTTGAATGCCACACTGTCAGAGACCTGAGATTTTGAGCGAACAATAGCCAGGTCAAGTCCTTTGAACCTTCCAAACCAAATATAGAAACAGTGGAGAGGTGCTTGAAGCCTTGAGAACTTGTACATAGAAGCTCTTCTCTTTCTTTGCTTTCCCAATTTATCTTTATCTCTGAGATATCACACTTAAAAATTTCTAGGCGTTGAAGACCACCCAGAGCTACCGTGTTTAATACTACAATTGCTTCTGAGATCATCCGTAGACATAAACCTCTAATAATAGTTGCCAATCGCTCCACTCCTTGGATACTTTCCAAAATCAAAACATCCCCTACGGTTGCTGTTAAAATCTTTAAGTGCTCTAAGATTTGTAACTCTTCCATTAACCATGCATCAATACAAACAACGGAACGAAATAGCTTCAACACTTGAAGATTCGGTAAGCTTGTTCCAATTCCAGCAATGCTTTGAAGAGAATAAGTATTCTCCAGGTCCAAGCTTATTAGTTTCCTCAACCCCTTCAAACCAGCTGGTAACGATTTTATCTTTGTGAAAGATAAATTGAGGTATTCCAAAGAACTCAAGCTGCAAATTTCTTCCGGCAATGCGCAAAGATCACGATTTCTCGAAAGATCCAAGACGACAAGGGCTTTCATAAACTGAAAGAACTCACCTGAAATAACCTTTAACTTGTTATCACGGAGTAATAAGGTCGAGAGGTTGGGGCAGTTGGGACAGCAAGATATCTCTTCAATTTTATTACTCATCAACGAGATCCTTTTCACAACGTTCCAGTTGATGTCATTTGATATACGGCATAACTGCGCGCCAGATTTAACACATAATTTTTCTTCCTCTTTTTCAAAGTTAGACCCTATCCAAAGAGCCATCTCGCGTAAAACATCATGCATTTTCACCACCTCTGGGAATTCACCATCCACATCCATCAAAAGATGTGCACGAACTAACGAACCAATTATATCATGACCATGGTTGTTACTTCCATCTTCATCTCTGTTTCCATTTATAAATCCTTCGCCAATCCAATATTCTATCAACTGCTCCTTCTCAATTTCATAGTCTTCCGGGAACAAAGAACAATATAAGAAGCACGATTTGACATTTTGATCCTTTAAACCATCATAACTAAACTTCAAAATGGAAAGAATGTTTTCTTCCATACCCGGAAACTCGTGGCTAGACGAGTTGAGAACATCAATCGCGTGACGCCATTCGTGTACATCCTCTTTACATGCCATGGCTTTGCCAATGACATTGAGTGCAAGTGGCAAGCCACAACATTTCTCAGCAACTTTTCTTGCAAGTTTGGGAATATCCTCATGGCGTTTCAATGGGGCTTCTCCAACAGTATTTCGAAACAATTCCCACGCTTCATCCGGTGACAAACAATCAACTTTCAGCTCATCGTCAGCTTTCATGTGTTTGCAAACTTCCTTTGAACGAGTTGTGAAAACTATCTTCGAACCATTTTCTCGAGTTGGAGGTGGAACTCCTATCTTGTTCAGATCAACCTCGCTCCATAGATCGTCTAGCAATAGCACAAATTTCTTTCTGCTAAGGATGTTGTATATGGAAGAGGCTTTCTCTGTTTCTTCTCTCCATTCCTTGTCCTGGCGTAATCTTCCCAGAATCTGATTCTGAATGCTCTCATTTTGCAAATCTTTAGAGACCACGACCCATATCACAACATCAAATTCATCCACAAATTTGTTGTTGATACGAGCTAAGAGGGTGGTTTTTCCTACTCCCCCCATGCCATAAAGACCTAAAATTCTTCGTTCAACGCTCATGAGGCTGTTCCATGCCTTATCAACCATTGTCTCCAAACCAACTGTGGGTTGAATATGTTTATGCCCCACCTTTGGTACTGGGCTTTTCTCCGCCACCACTTCAAAAACTC
The DNA here is from genome assembly GCA_002933935.1 of Eutrema yunnanense. NCBI lineage: Eukaryota > Viridiplantae > Streptophyta > Magnoliopsida > Brassicales > Brassicaceae > Eutrema > Eutrema yunnanense. Next base: position 227,799 of record PKML01043686.1, on the reverse strand, counting down.
CTTCAGATAGAAGCTCTTTAACTTCTTTCAACTTCTTCGATACATTTTTACCATACTCGTAGCTTGCTTTGCACTTGTTAGAAAGATATCCAAAAAGACACAATCTTTTAGTTTCAATTGATTTATCCTTAAGCAGATCACTGACCTGGGACTCAATACCTTCTACCCTTGAAAACCATCCTTGGACTTTAGCAAGCTGCTGCAAACCTTTATCTTCTTCAATGGAAACCCTTCTTCTCAGATCATCTCGCGTTTCTTTAAGTTCTTGCATAGCTTTCTGCAGAGCCTTGAGGTTAGCTTCCATCATGTGAATGTAATTTCCATCACCGAAAAAGCAGCCACATGCTTGATTCAACACTTGATTACAGTCACATTGTAACTGTAGTGATACACAGCCTCCCATCTTTGCTCAAACTTTCAGAAAACAAACTCACTGCCTTGAATGAATGAGCAAGAGAAAGAGGAACACCAATAATTGAAATGACACTGTGGTCGGCACCAATAACTCAGAAACTACTAAAGAGCACGTTTCTTTATCCACTTATCCGGTTAAACCAATCCATACCGAACTGAAATATACTGAACCAGAATTGACCAATAAGTCACGACTGCAATTTAATTTGACACTGCATTTTACACTACGATGTATATATAATCAATCCAATCTTACATACTGACAAACAAAATAACTTTGTAAATAGAAATTGAACTTCACTATAATTGTAAATACACAATAACGAATAAAAAAAAATATATATATATAGACAACAATTGTTTCATGGAAAAGATGGTCTTATTAAGCATTCTTGTAGTCTATTTATATAGTTTTCGTTGTTGCGTATATTTAAACTTTATAGTAGTGCTATAATTAGTGAAATGAATATTCGTTCCTGAAATAGCACGTTTCTTTATCCACGAAATGAATATTCGTTCCTGAAATAGCACGTTTCTTTATCCATACAAATGAAGACCACGTTTCTTTATCCACTTATCCGGTTAAACCAATCCATACAGAACTCAAATATACTGAACCAGAATTGACCAATAAGTCACGACTGCAATTTAATTTGACACTGCAATTTAATCCAAAATAAACTGTTGTACCCACTACGATGTATATATAATCTCAAACCCATCTCACATACTGAAAAACAAAATAACCTTGTAAATAGAAATTGAACTTCACTATAATTGTAAATACACAATAACGAATAAAAAATATATAAATAGACAAGAATGCTAATATGTTTGAAGATGTTGACACAACAATTGTTTTATGGAAAAAGATGGTTTTTTTTTTTTTTTTTGTTAAAGGGTTTTCATTAATTTAAAAGACGAACAGTACAACATAGCAAAAGAAAAAAGAAAAAAATTAGAGTAGAAGGGATTAAGGATTAACTTAATCTACGGATAGTTTTTAAAATTAAAAACAAAAGATGGGAAGGATTGACGACCACGGCCTCGACGACCACGGCCACGACCACAACCAATCCTGATCAAAGGTTAGATTTGATATCCATGACCACCACGGCCACGGCCTTGAGACCATTGCAATTCTTTCAACTTTTGAGAAGGTTTTAAGTGCCTACCTCCTCGGGATTTTTAATGATTTGCAGAATCATCAAACATAAAAACCCCATTTTTATCGAAAATATCCCCACTCATAACCGGGAGGGGAGGAGTAGACTTACCATCACGAGGAAACGAGACATTGGACGGAGTTTTCTCCCTTATGACGGGAGAGAAAGAAGTTGTCTCATATGCTTTAGAAGCAATGGCTATAACGTCATCATCAATTTGAGCGGAACATGGGGAAGAGACCCGATCAGGGGTACCTGCATCCTTTAAATTTTGAACTTTTGTAGTATCAGCGATAGGTAAACCTTCTATGACAGATGGGAGCTTTTCGGGTGAGATTGATGTGGAAGGGAGAGCCTCCGATACGATGGTTGCAGTAGTGGAATTGGTGTCGCTATTGACTTGAAGAGTGAGATTGACCTCTTGAGGTATCGATGTCATCGGAACAACAACATTAATAGAGGATTGTGTTTCTGGGAGAACCTTTGAAACGAAGGTAGCAATAGGGGTAATGTCCCTAATGAGTTGAAGAGTGAGACTATCCTCTTGAGGATCAAATGTCAACGGAACATTACCACTATTTGTCTCATGTACTTCCGAAGAGGGCGCACAATTAAGCATTCTACAATTAGAGTCACGATGACCAACAATACGACAAAGAGGACATATCGGAGGAAGATGGAGATAAGTCGCGTCTAGCGTGATAATATCACCTTCATCTGTCTCCAATTCAATAAGTTTGGACAAAGGCTTGGAGAGGTCAACTCTGACTTGAACTTCTCCTGAAGAGAAACCATTTAGATTTCTAACGGCAACTGGATGACCTAGAGCACCACCAATATGAAATAAACCAGGCTCTGTAATCAAATCGCATGGAACATTGTTGAATCTAACCCAAATTGGAATAGTTTCCAACCTAGGTTTTGAGTAGGAGAATTTGTGCGACCATTCTTGGGCAATGAACGCATCACCCCCAATATGCCATAGCTGAACTTCAAGTATCTTCTGTTTCATGACCTCCGATTGAATTCGAGCGACAATAGTTCCAGAGGAGTTAGATTAAACCTCAATTTTTTTACCTTTTCCCCAAAGGTAAGATAAGTAAGCGTGGATTTTTCCCATGGAAGGAGTTTTGTCTAGGAAAGTGAGAGCTACAAACATACGATGACGAGCAGCTCCTTCCTTGAAGATAACAGTAGGAATACGGACTCTCGGAATGCCGGAGTTAGAGAAACTATGAAAGGTGACCCGCTGAATAGGCACCTTTACTTTTGCTGCCCAGGAGGGGGTGGACGGCATAGCAACGGAAGAGAATTCTCCGAATGAAGTGGCTGTTACCGGAGATGAATTTGAGTTCACCGGAACAGGATATGAAGGTAGACGAGCAACGGAAGGGGAGCCTCCGAAGGACCCAGTGGCAACATGATACAAGACTTTTTAGTCTTTAGGAGGTATCAATACCCTCTAAACGATGTAGCATAAAGAGGTTATCAAATCCATAATCGGGAATTTATCCTAATCACTAAGAATGCAAGGTACTCATGTAAGTTAAGCTAAACGAGTGTGGGTTTTGTGATTAAGAATCTAAATTAAGCAAGTAAAACAACTAAACAAGATGTAATCCAAATAATAAAGGCGGAGCAAGAGATAAGGTTAATGATTAAGAGGTGATCTAAGTCCAATTAGTGGTGTTCAATTACTCAAGAAGCTAATCCCTAGGCAATAGATCTCTAATCTATATTAGTTCTCTTTCAAGCAACTAATCACTATGCTAATTATCACACCCATTAGCAAATCATCATTTGTGGATTATCAATTAGCAAGCATTAAGAATCATAACAAGATCAACCAAAGATATACCCTAAACAACTAATGTCTTAGGCTAGGAACATAAATCTCTTGTCTAGTTTGGTCTTGGCATATCATCAAACACTTGGTGTTCATGAAATGCCTTCTGATCTAGATCCACTCTTTCAAGCTAGATCTAGCATTAGGGACTCTAGACAAGAAGGAATATAAGACTATCTAATCCTAAACACCACTAATCAAACCCTAGATCCCCCTAATCAACCTCATCCCAAGATCCTTAAGACTACTCACTAATCATCATGGGTTTAACAAATCCAAGGAAAGAAGTGTTAAAGCTCATGATCAAGATGATTGAATGATTAGAAAGTAGAAGATAGATGGATCAAATCAAGAAAACAATACTCAAATTAAAAGGATCAATCTCTTACAAATCACTCTTAGAGAGTTTTTGCTTAGAAAAAGACTTAGCCCTCACAAATTAGGTTTTTGGGCTTAAATACTGAATAGAAACGAACCGGGTCGACCCGGTTTAAATGGGTGAAAAGTGCTTGGTATCGATCGATACCCTCGGTATCGATCGATACTGAGGAAGCATCAGGTTTGTTCTTCAGTGATACCGAGGTCACTCCTCGGTATCTTTGCTCCGTATTGAGGGCCATTTTCCCCCGGGACCTTCCTGTTGCAATACCGAGCTGTGGTACTGAGCAGGAGCATCGGTATTGCAACTCAGTATCGATCGATACCTAGTGCTGATACTGGCATCGATCGATGCTGCTTGAGTCGATACCGAGGTCACTCCTCGGTATCATTGCTCGGTTCTAAGGACTTTTCCCCCGGGTTCTCCCTGTGGCGATACCGAGCTGTGACACCGAGCAGTGGCATCGGTATTGCCCCTCGGTGTCGATCGATACCAAGTGCCAGACCTTGTGGTATCGATCGATGCTCGGTGTGATCTCTGTCTCCTTTCCTCGGGTGACGAATCTCCTCATTTAACACCTGAAAAGGACTCGAAAACATGCAAAAGACTCACAAGGACCTAATGCAGCTCCTAATACTCTAAATGGGACAAAACAAGTATGAGATGCCATGAGGATCCAAGAGAATGACCTAAAATCTATATGAAATGCATGCTAAATACATGTAGAATATGCACATATCAATTCCCCCATACTTAAACCTTTGCTTGTCCTCAAGCAAACAAGATCAAGAATGAGAGATGCAATGTAATGCATGCGGAGCTCGAACCTATAAGAAGCACAAGAAACAATCGCACTCAACGTCCAAGTTACTAGTTCTAGGATGCACCAAAGTTGTCTACTCAAAAGGAGATAGCCATTTTCTTCTCAACATACAACAAGGCCAAACCTCAACCTAGACAAACTCTATTATCCTCTAGCCTCTTAACATTCATTAATGATTGTATCCGTGAATTGTGCTTATGCAAAATCAATTGAGACCGCTTGGCTAAAGGACCGGTTATGAGATGAAAGTGATCTCATCAATATGCATGGGTGATCAAACACAAGGATCTCTCAATGAACGAGCAAACTTCGACAAAATGCTAAAGGTAAAGAGCAATCTATGCATACAAGGAAAAACTCTCGTCTACCCGAATGCCTAGAATGTTACTAACCTTTACCCAATCTACCCCCTTTTTGCGTGTTCCCGAATCCTATTCTACCCTTTTCCTACAAGGCACTTTGCCTTGGATACCCAAACACATTTCTTTGTTCTCATTTTCACCTTCTCTTCTCATGGGGATTTTCTTCTTCACTTTGGTTGTGGTTGGATGCTTCTTTTCCTTTTATTTAGCTCTTTCTTTCTCTTCTTTTTGGTTCATGCCTCTTCTCATCTTTTGATGCCTTGGCTTTATGGCCTTCTTTTCTTCTTCTTTTGAGGCTTCTCTTTGTCACTTAGAGCTTTGCTTTTAATCATCTTTGCACCAACTAACCATCACATTGTACACCCCTCTTCATCGTCCTTTCTTTCTTCTTTCATTCCGCAATCCATTCCAATCATGCCATTTACTAAATCTAAACCCGTTTCCCCCAAACTTGAATCAAGAACCGCCATCCTAACTAGCCTATTCCTATATTAGCTCTTTGATGATGGAGCTAAGTCTACACAAGAGTGCTTCCTTGTCGCCCTAAACCTAACACTTTTTGTCAAGTTCATTCCAAATAAGGCCTCACAAGACACACACGAAGGACTATTGGCTAGAAAAGAGGTAATTGTCATGGTAGGGAAACCATTCCAAAGATGGGATTTGGCTATTTGGACAAGCAAGAGTGGTAAAAGGAATAAGAATGTCCAAATATGTATATGTGATCTACGAGTTCATTTAAGTTTGCATAAGCACAATAATTACATGTCAAATCATGGTTATCACTTAGATGAGGCTAGATTCAATTCAAGCTTGCTTCAATCAAAGAAAGGCAATGATGCATGCGTTCTAACAAATGGTTCGTCATTTATTTCGGATTCAACTTCAATGCATCAAACAACTAATAACTCGGGCGTTGAATCAATTGCTAGTTAAGCTAATTTCAAGGTTGTCATTACTCCATGCAAGCTAAAATGCAAACTAGACACCACCTACAAGTGAATATGCAATCCTAAATGTTCTAAAAATTCAAAATTTATTGAGAATGCATGATATGCATGAGACTCAAGATGCAAAAAGGCAAAATAAGAACATCAAAAACGATGTTAGATAACACACAAACCCTCCCCCAAACTTAAATTACACAGTCCCTTGTGTAATAGAAGCTTAAGAGAGAGCTAAACAATGCATGAAAGAAAGAAAGAAGATATGATTCTAAATGCTATGTACAAAGGTTTTGGAGTTACCTTGGAAAATGATGGAGGAGACTAGAGGTATCAAGGGACGCCATATTCCATCACCTCATCCTAAGCGCTTTAGTCCATAAGTTCTTGCCCATATGGCCTTTGAAAACCTACTCGCACTAAGAAAACCCATCAAAAGGCACTAACAACGAAAGAAAAGCATAAAAGGAAATATGTACAAGGATAAGCTTGGGGTATCTCCCAAGAGTACTTTGTTTAACGTCACTAAGTTCGACGTTTGTTACCCTTTTAGGCGGGTGAGAGAGGAGTGTGAACACTCCAAGGAGGATCCTTGAGTTCAAGCTTGAGCACATTGCTCATGACCTCCTTAAGACCGGCTTCACCCTTTTCTTTGAGCTCGGGTGTGAGGAAAGCTTTGACCGAGGCAAAGGGTTTGGAACGACCTTTGCACTTGATCTTGTACTCAATCGCTCCATCCTCGTGTTTCCATGGAGTGAGAGTCATCATAGAGGGTTGGCCGTGCTCGGACCCAAACTCATAAAGCTCTCTTGATCCGTTGCCCGCCTTAGCTTTTCCCTTCGTCTCTTTCTTTGCACCTTCACTACCCTTTTCGTGATTCTTCATTGTGGTGGGGCGAAGCGATTCCAAACAAGTGACCATGTCAACCCTTGAAGCGTCCTTGTCATTACCATAACCCAAATCCTTTCTCTCAAGAGACTTCTCTTCTTCTTCTTTGATCTTTGGGGGTGGAGTTTCTTCAACCAACATACAGCTACCCATATACCTCACTTCTTCTTCTCGAAACTCATCATCCTTTATGGTGATTGTACCACAAAGCCTGTTGGAAGAAGTCCTCATTGGGTGGTACACTTTATCATCCACATTCAAGAGAACTACCCTTTGCTCTTTGAAGTTCATGCTAGCACCGGTAGTGAGGAGGAACGGTGTTCCAAGGAGAAGAGGGAGTTTGTTGGTCTTTCTCATCTCCATGACCACAAAGTCGGTTGGGACTATGCAATTCCCTACCTTGAGTGGGTAGTTTTCAAGAAGACCCAATGGCTTTCTCGAAGAAGCATCTCCAAAGGTGATAGGTGATGGATGATAGGTGAGGGTCCTTATCCCTAGACTTTTGAGGATCTCATTGGACATAACGTTCACACTTGACCCGGAATCACACAAAGCATCCTCAATCTCCAAATCTCCAAGAGAGCAAGTTATAGAGAATTTACCGGGATTACCAAGCTTGGGGAGAGACTTAGGCTCGATCCTAGTTGAGCTTGGTGAATCAATGCAAGCAACAATACCTCTTGGTTCTTGAACCATGGTCACGTACTCATCTTTCATAAAGGTCACCTCCCCGCTTTGTTCCTCAATGTCCTCATTGAGCTTCAAGGGAGCTTGTGATGCATAGAGTAGAAGCTCAATCTCATTAGTGACGGCTTCATGATCTTCAATGGGATGTGGCTCCTTTGAGAAGATGGCATTGCAATACTCCTTTGCTTTCCCATTTGAAGAGCTTTGTTGTACGTTGCCTCCATTGGCTACCTTGGCCTCCATTTCTTGCATTTTGGAATTCAATGCTTCAAACTTTTTGTGGAGATCATTGTATGAGCAAGCTACCTTGGTATTTATTTCCTCCATCTTCTTGGTTATATCCAATGCTCCACTTGCTTGGCCTTGGAGAAGTTGTTGAAGAACATTTTTGACATCAAGGTCTTGAGTCATGGAGTTGTGACCTTGAGCTTGAGGAATGAAAGAAGCATTGTTGGGGTAGCCTCCTTGTTGTCCTTGAGGTTGATGTTGAGGGACAAAGCTTTGACCTTGGTTTTGATTGGTGGGGAAGGTCCTTTGTTGAGCAAAGTTGTTATTGTAACTTCTTTGATAACCTCCATTGTTCCCAATGTAGTGCACTTCTTCTTGGTTGCTCAAATCCGCCATATGTTCTTGTACTCGATGAGTGCCTTCCGAATCACTAACAAAGTGAACCATCTTTTGAGAGGTATTAAGGAGCTTGTCCATCTTGTCATTGAGAGCTTTCATCTCTTTGGCTCTCCTTTGCTCCTCATGATCACTTGTGGTCCTTGTAGACCGGTCATAGTCATCACCATAAGTGCCATCACTCAATGCAAGGTTCTCTACCAACTCCATCGCTTCATTCACTTCTTTGCCTAAGAAGTTTCCATTAGAGGCGGTGTCAAGCAACATGCGGATCTTGGGCAATGCTCCACGGTATAGAGTGCTTAGGAGTGAAGCATCCGAAAATCCATGATGAGGGCATTGCGATGTATAGCTCCTAAACCGCTCCCATGCTTCATTGAAGCTCTCATCCGCTCTTTGAGTGAAGCTTGATATCTCGTTCCTTAACTTGGCCGTTCTTGAGTGGGAGAAGAACTTGG
>PKML01043686.1:174984-219159 GCA_002933935.1 Eutrema yunnanense | reverse complement strand
AGAGCTTTCATCTCTTTGGCTCTCCTTTGCTCCTCATGATCACTTGTGGTCCTTGTAGACCGGTCATAGTCATCACCATAAGTGCCATCACTCAATGCAAGGTTCTCTACCAACTCCATCGCTTCATTCACTTCTTTGCCTAAGAAGTTTCCATTAGAGGCGGTGTCAAGCAACATGCGGATCTTGGGCAATGCTCCACGGTATAGAGTGCTTAGGAGTGAAGCATCCGAAAATCCATGATGAGGGCATTGCGATGTATAGCTCCTAAACCGCTCCCATGCTTCATTGAAGCTCTCATCCGCTCTTTGAGTGAAGCTTGATATCTCGTTCCTTAACTTGGCCGTTCTTGAGTGGGAGAAGAACTTGGCAAGGAAGGCGATTTTGCATTGATTCCAAGAGGTGATGGAACCTTGGGGGAGGTTCTTTTCCCATTGTCTTGCCTTGTCTCCAAGAGAAAAAGGAAACAACCTTAGCTTGAAGCTATCCTCCGACACTCCATTCATCTTTGTCAAGCTACAAATACGGTCAAAGTGATCCAAATGATCAAGAGGGTCTTCTACCGCTAGGCCATGAAACTTGTTACTTTGCACCATGTTGATGAAGCTTGCTTTGACCTCAAAGTCATTGCATTCAACCGGTGGTGCATGAATCCCTTGGCGGTTGAAATGAGTATTTGCCGCATCACCCGCTCCAACAATGTTTTGAGCTCTAGCATTATGGGCGGGCGGGTTTGGGTTGGGGTCGTGAGGTTGTGGATGGTGATTTCCATTGCCACGTTCTTGACCAAGCTCTTGAGCTTGGTGTTCTTGCACGTGCTCCATACCAAGCCTAGCAAGGTGTGCAAGCCGTTCCCTCTCTCTTCTTGCTCTAATATCACGATCCAATAGGTGAATGTTGTCCCTAGGCTCAACAAGATTTGCTTCGCCTCTAGACCTTGTGTTCATGTACCTACAAGAGAGAGCTTGAGAGAGAGATTAGTATCCAAAAGAAAATAAAAATGTTTAATCTCACTAAGAACCTAAATCTTAATGTCAAAATCAAATCCCAATATGGCAACAGCGCCAAATTGATACAAGACTTTTTAGTCTTTAGGATGTATCAATACCCTCTAAACGATGTAGCATAAAGAGGTTATCAATCCATAATTGGGAATTTATCCTAATCACTAAGAATGCAAGGTACTCATGTAAGTTAAGCTAAACGAGTGTGGTTTTGTGATTAAGAATCTAAATTAAGCAAGTAAAACAACTAAACAAGATGTAATCCAAATAATAAAGGCGGAGCAAGAGATAAGGTTAATGATTAAGAGGTGATCTAAGTCCAATTAGTGGTGTTCAATTACTCAAGAAGCTAATCCCTAGGCAATAGATCTCTAATCTAGATTAGTTCTCTTTCAAGCAACTAATCACTATGCTAATTATCAAACCCATTAGCAAATCATCAGTTGTGGATTATCAATTAGCAAGCATTAAGAATCATAACAAGATCAACCAAAGATATACCCTAAACAACTAATGTCTTAGGCTAGGAACATAAATCTCTTGTCTAGTTTGGTCTTGGCATTTCATCAAACACTTGGTGTTCATGAAATGCCTTGTGATCTAGATCCACTCTTTCAAGCTAGATCTAGCATTAGGGACTCTAGATAAGAAGGAATATAAGACTATCTAATCCTAAACACCACTAATCAAACCCTAGATCCCCCTAATCAACCTCATCCCAAGATCCTTAAGACTACTCACTAATCATCATGGGTTTAAGAAATCCAAGGAAAGAAGTGTTAAAGCTCATGATCAAGATGATTGAATGATTAGAAAGTAGAAGATAGATGGATCAAATCAAGAAAACAATACTCAAATTAAAAGGATCAATCTCTTACAAATCACTCTTAGAGAGGTTTTTGCTTAGAAAAAGACTTAGCCCTCACAAATTAGGTTTTTGGGCTTAAATACTGAATAGAAACGAACCGGGTCGACCCGGAACAAACCGGGTACCGACCCGATTTAAATGGGTGAAAAGTGCTTGGTATCGATCGATACCCTCGGTATCGATCGATACTGAGGAAGCATCAGGTTTGTTCTTCAGTGATACCGAGGTCACTCCTCGGTATCTTTGCTCCGTATTGAGGGCCATTTTCCCCCGGGACCTTCCTGTTGCAATACCGAGCTGTGGTACTGAGCAAGAGCATCGGTATTGCAACTCGGTATCGACCGATACCTAGTGCTGATACTGGTATCGATCGATGCTGCTTGAGTCGATACCAAGGTCACTCCTCGGTATCATTGCTCGGTTCTAAGGACTTTTCCCCCGGGTTCTCCCTGTGGCTATACCGAGCTGTGACACCGAGCAGTGGCATCGGTATTGCCCCTCGGTGTCGATCGATACCAAGTGCCAGACCTTGTGGTATCGATCGATGCTCGGTGTGATCTTTGTCTCCTTTCCTCGGGTGACGAATCTCCTCATTTAACACTTGAAAAGGACTCCAAAACATGCAAAAGACTCACAAGGACCTAATGCAGCTCCTAATACTCTAAATGGGACAAAACAAGTATGAGATGCCATGAGGATCCAAGAGAATGACCTAAAATCTATATAAAATGCATGCTAAATACATGTAGAATATGCACATATCACAACACCGGTAGAGATTGCATCCTTTCCAATGCCATCAATGGGCAAGGAAAAAGATGGTCTTATTAAACATTCTCTTGTAGTCTATATATATAGCTTTCGTTGTTGTGTATATTTAAACTTTATAGTATTCATGCGTATAAAATTTATGAAAACTAAGTACTTGCATACAAACTATGCTAAGTACGCACAAAGGTTTTGAATGAGATTGTTGGCTGAATCCTCAGCTGTAACATCAGACATGCCTTCTTCTTCCTCAATATCCTCATCTGCATCACTCATTTTCACTTTGCTTGCCATTATTTTGGCTAAAGCAGCAGTTGAAGAAAATAAGAAATAGACCAATTGACGACAAGTTTTGTGTTTTATCACTCCCAAATAGTTTATTTGCAGTAACATTGATATGATCCTAGACGGCTCAATGGAGGTTAATCACGGATCCGAGGAGAATCTTGCCGAGGAGACTTTTCCCGAAGAAGAGCTTGAACCTGAGGAAGCTTTGTACGTACCGGAAGGAGCAATGACGAGAGCTAAGGCGAGGAAGCTTAAGGATGCACTTGGAGGACTCGTTCAACATGTTCATGAAGCCGTGGGTTTGGAGGAAGAAGTGCCTCGAACCGCATTGGTTTCGATACAAGTCCAAGTGTGCTCTTTTCCTTAGTCACGGTTTTTACCCAACGGGTTTTACGTGACAAGGTTTTTAACGAGGCCTTGGAACACTTTTTCCCTCAAGCCCATATCCCTCAGCAAATCCCGCAGCAAATCCCTCAGTTCCCCACGAAAATCCCTCAAGAAGATCAAGGGTCATTTTCGTGGTCAAAGTCAATTCAAACTCTATTTATTTCTTCTTGTATTTTCGAGACTTTCTTTCTCTCTCCTTCATGCAACATTTTCGAATTCTCTTTATATTTTCTGTATGATCTTTGATCAAAGAACAATCAACAATTATCAATCAAACAACAAAACTTTTCTCTCTCTTTTTGCGATTTCTTAGTGGATTCTAAGGGTCACAAAATCGGTTTATCAAAAGGATTTCCATCTCCTTTTGTGGATAGCCATTCTACCATTCGTCGTGTTGAGAGCGTCAATAGTGAGCTGAGTGTTGGAAGGATTTTCGGGTGGATTCCCACGCCTTCGAGCCTGCTCCACGTTCCCGGTGTTGCGAATTCCATCGCCTTAAACCTCCGTTTAAGGATTATCCAAGCGTTACCAATTCCTTCGAGTCGATCCCGTGGACAGGGGTGTATTAAACATTGTAAAATTTTCTTGGACTGGCAAGTTCCCCAGAGACGACTTGTGTTGCTCAAAGCTCATACATTAATGGTTTTCGTTACCTTATGTTTTTCCGAGAGGGAAGCATAGTGCTCAAAGAAGACAAATAAACACTGTTTGAACCTGGACAATAACAAAATGGAGCAAATCATTAGTGGATATTCTGATGACAAAAGTTACCGATCGAAAGAAACAGAATCTCTATACCTCAGTTGTTCTGTTGACTCGTCACTGAAGTATAATGCAATCAGCTTGCCCAAAACAAAAGGATAAATCGATGCATGCATGTTTGGGTACTTCTCTCCTAAAAGAAGAAGTTTGTTAAGTTTCTTGAGCTTCCAACTCAAAACCAATTGGCAATGAGTATATTGGCCCAAGTCCCTTATACACTATTCAAAGTCCCTCACAACTTCCGATGTGGGATATTCTCACACGCCCCCTCGAGATAATGGCCCGTCTAGCCATTAATCTCGACAATATCCCATCATAGGATTAATTTCGAGTTAGATCGGTCGGACTAATTCAGGTCAGACCGATTTCGGTTAAGATCGATCGGGCCTCTTTCGATAGACCGGATCGATTTCGGTTCGGATTGGGCAGTGTGTGTTCGGGCTCTGATACCATGTTAAGTTTCCTGGGTTTACAACTCAAAACCAATTGGCAATGAGTGGATTGGCCCAAGTCCTTTATATATTACTCAATGTTCCTTCTCACTTCCGATGTGGGACAATCTTCACACACTCCCTAGAGAAAGCCCCATGGCCTATTAATCTCTACCTTATCCAATACCTCCCCTCGAGACAATGGCTCTTCTAGCCATTAATCTCGACAGACCATCAATCCTCGGGTCGGGGCGGTCGGGCCTTCTTCTGGGCCGAATTACGGGCAATGTGTGTTCGGGCTCTGATACCATGTTAAGTTTTCTGTGCTTCCAACTCAAAACCAATTGGCAATGAGTGGATTGGCCCAAGTCCCTTATATAATATTCAAGGTCCCTCCCAACATCCAATGTGGGACAATCTTCACACACTCCCTAGAGATTAAAGCCCATGGTCCATTAATCTCTACCTAATCCAATACCTCCCCTCGAGACAATGGCTCTTCTAGCCATTAATCTCGACAGACCATCAATCCTCGGGTCGGGGCGGTCGGGCCTTCTTCTGGGCCGGATTACGGGTAGTGTGTGTTCGGGCTCTGATACCATGTTAAGTTTCATGGGCTTCCAACTCAAAACCAATTGGCAATGGGTGGATTGGCCCAAGTCCCTTATATACTATTCAAGGTCCCTCCCAACATCCGATGTGGGATAATCTTCACACATACCCTACAGATTAAAGCTCATGGTCCATTAATCTCTACCTAATCCAATACCTCCCCTCGAGACAATGGCTCTTCTAGCCATTAATCTCGACATACCATCAATCCTCGGGTCGGGGCGGTCGGGCCTTCTTATGAGCCGGATTACGGGAAATGTGTATTCAGGCTCTGATACCATGTTAAGTTTCTTGGACTTCCAACTCAAAACCAATTGGCAATGAGTGGATTGGCCCAAGTCCCTTATATACTATTCAAAGTTCCTCACAACTTTCGATGTGGGATATTCTCACAAAGTTTCGCAAACCTCTTTCTCCCATTTTAAGGAAACTCTGTTACGGCTGCTCGTGTCTCAGGAAACTCAATGGCAGCTTTGGGCAGCTTTGGGTAGTTGCAGACAATAATGTTTCTCATATTTGGAAGAACCAGGGGATTCGAGCAAATTCTCAATAATTTAGGCAAATCAATTACTGTTAGGTATTATAAATTCCCAAAGGGTACATAAATATGTGGATGCACATTGCTAATACTCATTCTTTTCTCCCTATTTATTATTTCTTCTATGCTTTCTGAACCAAGCACAATTAGATCCCTGAGATTTTGAGCGAACAATAGCCAGGTCAAGTCCTTTGAACCTATCAAACCGAATATGTAAACAGAGGATAGTTGCTCAAAGCCGTGAGAACTTGTACATAGAAGCTCTTCTCTTTCTTTGCTTTCCCAAACTATCTTTATCTCTAAGATTTTGCATTCCATAATATCAAGGCGTTGAAGACCACCCAGAGCTACCGTGTTTAACACTACAACCTCTGCTGTATTGGGAGATCGATGAGATCGACCATATCGAGAAGAATGGAAAACATGAAGAATATGGATATTTACCAATATCTTAGTTTAGGAAATTTACATTTATCTCTAAATATATTATTTACATTTATGTTTATCTTAATTTAGGAAATATATATTACTTCTACCGCTATATAAGTTTATGCATCTTGTAACATTATTCTTATGAGAGTCTAATAATAATTCTTCCTAAACACCTTTGTGTTCTTACTCTCATCAATTTATCATGGTATCAGAGCCTAGATCCAATTTCTATGGGTTAGGTTTATTTCTATCAATTTCATATTCTTTCTTTCTTTGACCTTGTGTCATTCTATCTCGAAACTTTCTTACAAAATTTCTTTATAATTGGTTTTGATCGATGAAAAAAAAAAAAAAAAAAGTGGACGAGTTTTTGGCAAAGAAGATGATCATCACAATAGCACGTGATTATGCTTTCTTAATATCAACTTATTATGTGGTTTTTACGGACAAGTATTTGTCCTATGATCGCTGAAGAAAAAGATGTACGGTGATGCCGTATTGATGAACGCCTCCGACGAATGCTTATGTTTGGTGGTGATGATTATGTTTTTCTCGCCTTCGCGAGTTGTGTTTCGATTTCGCAATCGCGAATTACTACGGTTCATGATGGATTTTTCATCGAACCAATTTGACCCTACGATCGGGTATAAACGTCGTTGATGACCAGACAGCTGGGTATATATGCTGTTGAAGAACCCTACGACCGGGTATAAACGTCGTTGCCCAACGGCTGGGTGTTGTAGCCGATTTGACCCTACGACCGGGTATAAACGTCGTTGCCCAACGGCTGGGTGTTGTAGCCGATTTGACCCTTCGACCGGGTATAAATGTCGTTGCCCAACAGCTGGGTGTTGTAGCCGATTTGACCCGACGGCCGGGTATAACGCCGCGATCTGACCCGACGGCCGGGTATAACGCCGATATTTTGAAGATTTGTCCAATCTCACACGTGTTACCACGTTTGAGCTTGCGGGAGGGTATTGGGAGATCGATGAGATCGACCATATCGAGAAGAATGGAAAACATGAAGAATATGGATATTTACCAATATCTTAGTTTAGGAAATTTACATTTATCTCTAAATATATTATTTACATTTATGTTTATCTTAATTTAGGAAATATATATTACTTCTACCGCTATATAAGTTTATGCATCTTGTAACATTATTCTTATGAGAGTCTAATAATAATTCTTCCTAAACACCTTTGTGTTCTTACTCTCATCAATTTATCATGCTGAGATATACATTAGGCGTAAACCTCGAATACTATTCGCTAATAGCTCCACTCCTTGGATCCTTTCAAATATCAAAGCATCCTCTATGTTTGCTGTTAAAATCTGTAAGTGCTCTAAGAGTTGTAGCTCTTTCAATAATCCTGCATCAATCCAAACACCAGAACAAAATAGTTTCAGCACTTGAAGATTCGGTAAGCTTGTTCCTATCCCATCAATGCTTTTGAGTCTAGAAGTCCACTCCAGGTCCAAGCTGAATAGTTTCCTCAACCCCTTCAAACCAGCTACCGAGTTTTTGAGATTTTGGAGTAGCGAATATCAAGGCGTTGAAGACCACACAGAGCTACCGAGTTTAATACTACAACCTCTGCTGACATATTATTTAAGTATAAACCTCGAATGCAATTCGCCAATCGCTTCACTTCTTGGATACTTTCCAAAATCAAAGCATCCTGCATTAATAGAAACACGGGAATATAATAGTTTCAACACTTGAAGATTTGGTAAGCTTGTTCCTATCCCATCAATGCTTTCAAGTGAACGAGTACCCTCCAGGTCCAAGCTTATTAGTTTCCTCAACCCCTCCAAACCAGCTGGTAACGATGTTATACTTGTGAATGATAAATTAAGGTATTCCAAAGAACTCAAGCTGCAAATTTCTTTCGGCAATGCGCAAAGATCAAGATTTTCCGAAAGATTCAAGGCGACAAGGGCTTTCATAAACTAGAAGAACTCACCTGAAATAACCTTTAACTTGTTATCACGGAGTAATAAGGTCGAGAGGTCGGGGCACTCAGGACATCAAGATATCTCTTCAATTTGATTACTCATCAACAAGATCCTTTTCACAACGTTCTAGTTGATGTCATTTGATATACGGCGTAACTGCACACCAGATTTAACACACACTTTTTCTTCCTCTTTTTCGAAGTTAGATCCTATCCAAAGAGCCATCTCGCGTAAAAACATCATGCATTTTCACCTTCGCTGGGAATTTAACATCAACATCCACCAATAGATGCGCACGAACTAACGAACCAATTATAGCGTGACCATGGTTGTTGCTTCCATCTTCATCTCTGTTTCCATTTATAAATCCTTCAAAAATCCAATATTCTATCAAGTCCTCCTTCTCAATTTCAGTCTTCCGGGAACAAAGAACAATATAAGAAGCACGATTTGACATTTTGATCCTTTAAATCATCATAACTAAACTTCAAAATGGAAAGAATATTTTCTTCCATATCCGAAAACTCGTGGCTAGACGAATTGAGAACATTAATCGCGTGACGCCATTCATGTACCCCCTCTTTACATGCCATGGCTTTGCCAATAACATTGAGTGCAAATGGCAAGCCACAACATTTCGCAGCAACTTTTCTTGCAACTTCTCCAACAGTATTTTGAAATAATTCCCACGCGTCATCGGGTGACAAACAATCAACTTTCAGCTCATCGTCAGCTTTCATGTCTTTGCAAACTTCCTTTGAACGAGTTGTGAAAACTATCTTCGATCCATTATCTCGAGTTGGAGGTGGAACTCCTATCTTGTTCAGATCAACCTCGCTCCATAGATCGTCCAATAGCAGCACAAATTTCTTTCTACTAAGGATATTGTATATGGAAGAGGCTTTCTTTTCTTCTGTTTCATCTTTCCATTCCTTGTCTTGACGTAATCTTCCCATAATCTGATTCTGAATGCCCTCATTTTGAAAATCTTTAGAGACCACGACCCATACCACACCATCAAATTCATTAACCTCTTCAACGAATTTGTTGTTGATACGAGCTAAAAGGGGTTGTTTTGCCTACTCCCCCCATACCATAAAGACCTAAAGTTGTTCGTTCAGTGTTCATGATGTTGCTCCATGCTTTTTTAACCATTGCCTCCAAACTAACTGTGGTTTGAATATGTTTCTGCCCCACCTTTGGTACATGAATTTTCTCCGCCACCACTTCAAAAACTCCTTCAAATAGAAGCTCTTTAACTTCTTTCAACTTCTTTGATACATTTTTACCATACTTGTAGCTTGATTTGCACTTGTTAGAAAAATATCCAAAAAGACACAATCTTCCAGTTTCAGTTGATTTAGCCTTAAGCAGATCATTGACCTGGGACTCAATATCTTCTACACTTCAAAACCATCTTTGGATTCGAGCAAGCTGCTGCAAACCTTTACCTTCTTCAATGGAAACCCTATTTCTCAGACCATCTCGCGTATCTTCAAGTTCTTGCATAGCTTTCCGTAGAGCCTCGAGGTTAGCCTCCATCAAGTGAATGTAATTTCCATCACCAAATAAGCAGCCACAAGCTTGATTCAACACTTGATTACAGTCACATTGTAACTGTAGTGTTACACAGTGTAACATCCCGATTTCTGGTATATGTGGAGAGGCTTATAAGAATTGATTTGGCTACCTATGTCACCAAAGTGCACTTATCTTTTCGGTCACTTGTCCAGAGAGAACTCCAGAGTTAAGCGTGCTTGTGCTGGAAAAATTTAAGGATGGGTGACCTACCGAGAAGTGATTCGCGGTACTGTGCAAGTGAGGAAAAAACACAGGGAATTGATCATGCGGTGATTGCAGGGTCAGTAAACAAGTCTTACGAGCCTCCCGGACTAGCGCACCGGCCGTCGGACGAGGGTGGGGCCCACGGGCCAAGAGTGGGCGTGGGGCACACAGGTAGGGGCGGTCGGGGCGTTATAAGTGGTATCAGAGCCGAACCCAAAAACGTGTGTGGAGTCATGTGGGCTCACACCGTCAAGGGTAACGGTCCTGGTGCGCAACGAGGACGTTGCGCTCTGTGAGTGGGGGTGATTGTAACATCCTGATTTCTGGTATATGCGGAGAGGCTTATAAGAATTGATTTGGCTACCTATGTCACCAAAGTGCACTTATCTTTTCGGTCATTTGTCCAGAGAGAACTCCAGAGTTAAGCGTGCTTGAGCTGGAAAAATTTAAGGATGGGCTACCTATCGGGAAGTGATTCGCGGTACTTTGCGAGTGAGGAAAAAACACGGGGAAAGATCATGTGGTGATTGCAGGGTCAGTAAACAAGTCTTACGAGCCTCCCGGACTAGCGCACCGGCCGTCAGACAAGGGTGGGGCCCACGGGCCGAGAGTGGGCGTGGGGCCCACAGGTAGGGGCGGTCGGGGCGTTATACACAACCTCCCATCTTTGCTCAAACTTTCAGAAAGAAACCAAAAAACAAACTCACTGCCTTGAATGAATGAGCAAGAGAAAGAGGAACACCTATAATTAAAATGACACTGTAGTCCACGAAATGATATAGGCCATAAAAATGAAGAGCACGTTTCTTTATCCATTTATCCGGTTAAACCAATCCATACCGAACCAGAATTGACCAATAAGTCACGACTGCAATTTAATGTGACACCAATAATTCAGAAACTGCTGTAACCACTACGATGAATATATAAAGTTCAAATATACACAATAACGAATAAGAAACTATATAAAAATGCTAATGTTTCAAGATGTTGACACAACAATTGCTCTATGGAAAAAAGATGGTCTTATTAAGCATTCTCTTGTAGTCTAGCTTTTGTAATGCTTTCTTATCTTTTCCATAATCAATATAGCTTTCGTTGTTGTGAATCTTGTGATATTTAAACTTTATATTATTGCTACAATTAGTGAAAATGTATTAATGCGTATAAAATTAATGAAAGCTAAGTAGCTTACTAGATTTTGTACTTTTTAATGTTTTCTTATCTTTTCCAAATTCAAGATGTTCAATAGAAGAAAATATTGGTCATAACAAGCAACGAATTGGTCAAAAGAAGAGGTCTCTGTCTATAATCTGACATGATTACCCAAAATGCACAGAAACTTGAGAAACCAATCCCTAACATATTCTCTATATCTATGTATCAACGAATTGGTCAAAATGAATAAAAACAAAACCAAACTGTAATGTTCAAGGCAAAAGATCAATGTACTAAAGATGGAATTTGCTTCATCTTGTGAAAGCTCCTCGCTTGGACAAGCATCCAAAGATTTTAGATGTTCCAGCACCAGTTTCACTTCCTTAAGAAGCTCCTTCTCTGAGCATACAGATTCCGCGACTCGGCTTAAAAGCTTTTTCATCAACTTTATCACATTTGGTTCTGATGTTTCAGATGGAGTACCACACGTATTTTGCATAGTGCTGCAACGTATGCCTTCTCAGCAGCAGTCTTCTTTGCCTTGAAGCTTACCATCTGAATGTCAAAACTACTCTCTATCGCATCAATGGAGAAGAGAATTTTGGTCATGTTGGAACTAATTTTTTATCAAAGCTTGAAGGCTTGATAAAATTGTGTTAGTGTGAAAAGAAATGAGTTAAGCTCATTTAATGAAACGTTTTCATTGGCTATAACTATTTGTGGGAAGAACAAAAATCCCACAATACTAGTTGAGAAATGTTTTCTCTTGTATATAGTTTCGAATAGTTGTGTCATTGATTTAAATGACTAACAACAAGAGAGAAGAAAAGACCACACGCGCGCAGCTCGCGTCTTGGGCCTTGTTGGGCTCGTGGACTTTTGTAGGTATCGATCGATACCCCTTGGTATCGATCGATGCTCGACGGGGCGACTTAAAAATCATAGCCTTCTAGAATATTATGAGGAATATTCTGTATCTGTCTGGGAAAAACCCTAGCCTCTCTCCTATATATACTGGCCAATTTTCACCTTAAAAATCATCCTCTGAAACACTAAAAACACATCCTAAAAGTTCTAGCAAAAGTTTCTTCGATTCCATACTGCTTAGAGTAAGTCTTTATTCGAGAGTATCGTAGTTATAATGTTCGACAGATCTTTTATCGAGTGTTTGCGATAACAGATACCTTTGGTTGTATCATGGGACTCATGGATCTATTATAATACATCGCACTACGGAAGATTCTTTGAGTTAAGGAAAAAGATTCATCTCGCCTCCTTAGATTTATTTATGCTTTATCGTTTTATGAATCTGCCTTTTCCTTACTGTTTATTTATGTATTCGTGATTAAATATTATCCTGTCTATAATGCAAATTTTTGGTCCTACAGGTCATATGTATGCTTTATTCACTCTCCACTTGAGGACAATATGTTATAGCATTCAAAGGAATGCAACTAACCTCAATGGCTATGCGTATTGTGGTGAGTCTGGTGATTTATTGAACTGGCCTTCAGGCTCACGTATTGTCTCTTTTTTGTATACCGGGGTTTGCATCATCTGTAGGATAAATCTGGATGCTTGGACTGCACGCATCCCAAGATCCATATCATGAGAGACTTACTCTCTCGGTTTATGTTAGCATATGTTGCACATACTAAGCTTATATTAGCATTGACCATACTTTGTATATAAGGTGAAACCTTACTGAACAAATTAATTAATGAGAACATTTCACTATTCATAACAACCTTTCTCTCTTGATTCGTCTCTACTCTTGAGCTGTTCTTGAGCTTGTTATGGTATCAGAGCAACACGATTAAAGATCATGAGTGTATCTTCTTTGGATTTGATTTTCATTCATTTGATTTCCGCAGTTCTCATCATTCATCAATCTCTTATCGTCATTTTCATCGAATCGATTTCCCTTTTTCTTCTTTCATTGACCTGATTGTGTTCGCTTTTTCGTTTTCTCAACATCGCGACACAATTTCTTTGAGTTTCGGTGATTCTTAGCCTGAAATATCTTGTTTCTTTGGTGACATTATCATCAATTTCTTGATTCCGTTGTTCGATTTCAATTTCCGATGGTGAATCTGTCTGGTACTCTTGTCACAAATCATTACGATAATCCTTACTTCTTACATAGCACATATCATGCTGGATTACAGCTTGTAGCAGATCGATTAGCTTCTGGAGCTGATTTTCATTCTTGGAGGCGCTCCATACGTATGGCGCTGAATGTGCGCAACAAATTGGGATTTGTCGATGGTACAATTCCGAAACCCTTAGATACTCATAAGGATGCTGGTTCTTGGTCACGATGCAATGATATGGTAGCAACTTGGTTGATGAACTCCCTCCGTGTCTAAGAAAATAGGACAGAGTTTGCTATTCATGTCTACGGCTGACGGAATCTGGAAAAATTTGATGTCTAGATTTAAACAGGACGATGCTCCTAGAGTTTTTGAGATAGAACAGAGATTGAGCACCATCCAACAAGGTTCAATGGATGTGGGTGCTTATTATACAGAATTGATCACATTATGGGAAGAATACAAGAACTACATAGAGTTACCAGTTTGCACATGCGGGAAATGTGAATGCAATGCTGCAGTTCTTTGGGAAGCGTTGCAGCAACGAGGAAGAATTACTAAATTCCTAATGGGGTTAAATGAATCTTATGAGTCTATACGGCGTCACATTCTGATGCTCAAACCTATTCCGGATATTGAAGAAGCTTTCAACATTGTAGCTCAAGATGAGAGACAAAGGATAGTCAAACATGTAATCAAGTATGAGAATGTTGCTTTCCAGACGACTGGTTCTTACTATGGAAATGAATCAGTTCTATCTGATCATAATGAGTTTGCCGCAGCTTACAATACATACAGACCAAGAGGGAACCGTCCTCTTTGTACCTACTGTGGACAATTAGGACATACGGTTCACAAATGCTATCGAGTCCATGGATATCCTCCTGGATACAAAGCTCCCACTCCAGGAAACAATTCTACTAAACCACCTTTTGTTCCTCGAGATCAAAATTCATACACTCCAAGACCACCACAGCAGAATTATAATTCTGGTCCGCAACAGAGAGTTGTTGCTAACATCTTTACTGGAGTATCTACTGGTGGCTCAACCCCATATATGCCTCCACCTGCTCAGAATACTCCTAATCTGCATATGAATCAATTTACTACAGCTCAGATTCAATCTCTCATTCAACAGTTGAATCAACATGTCCAAATTCCAGAGAATACATCTCCTTGTTCTACAGCTCCTTGTGCTTCTATTACTGAATCTGGGGTCATGGCTAGTCAATCTTCTTCTGGTAACTTCCCCCTTCTTTCCACAAATCTTAGATATGAAAACTTTACTTTCACTTTTCAACATCAGTGCCTCTCCACACTCTATTCTTCTCTTCCTACTGGATTTTGGATAATTGATAGTGGGGCTACTAGTCACGTCTGTTCTGATCTTGCAATGTTTAAAGAAATTTCTTTAGCATCAGGGATAACAGTTTCTTTGCCGAATGGTACTAAGCTACCTATCACTCATACTGGCACTATTCAACTATCTGATTCATTGGTCTTATATGATGTCCTGCATGTTCCTTCATTTCATTTTAACTTTCTTAGTGTGAGTAGTCTCTTATGTGACAATAATTGCTCTGCTCATTTTTATCCAAATTCATGCTTTATTCAGGAACTTTCACAGCACTTGATGATTGGGAAGGGTGATATGATAAATAATCTTTACATTCAGGATGTTTCTCTACCTGCTGTCTCTGCTGCATTATGTGGATCCTTGTCAGTTGATGAGAATCTTTGGCATCAACGCCTCGGACATCCGTCTTCTGCCAAGTTACAGGTCTTATCTGACACTCTCTCTATTACTGATATATCATGGTTTTTACCCTGTTTAGGCCATGATATAAGTCCTTTTATAGAGTCTTTTCTAGTGTTTCGTAGTGTTTTAGAGTCTTTTACAGGTCATAGCACGTTTGGAGGATTATTGGAGTTATTGGAGCAGTTTGGAGCAGAGCTAAAGATCGTGTTGCTGAGTACATGTTTTCACGGCCAGTATCGATCGATACCCCCTGGTATCGATCGACACTCATCGCAGCAAGACACGACATGCGACTTATTGAAGAGTTAAAGAATCGCAGAATTGGCCCGAAGTCTCTGATAATTACAAGAAGACCCCAGATCGTGTTTTAGGTTATAAATAGGAGTTTTCAGCCATTGTTTAGGCTACGCTTATTTTATTCTGGATTTCTGAGAGAGCTTTTGAGGGAGACAAATCTGATACTTTGTTCGTCTGAGAGAAGATTTCGAACCCTTGATTACTCTTTCTTATCTATTTATTTGAGTATTTATTCAGCCATGTTTATTGATTCAATTACCATGTCTGAGTAGATCACCTGTTAGGTTTGGGGTTTTCTCATAGGGATTTCTTTGAATGTTAGGTTAATTATCTGTTAGGATTTATTATCTGAATTAGTTCTTCACCTTAGGTTGTTCTCAAAGCTAATTCTGGATTAGTCACCTGGAACTTAGATCTTAGGATAATTGATTAAGCACGAGAGTGCGATTAATTACCTGATAGAACCTTAGGTGAGCAAATTGATTATTCGCAAAGAGATTTGGTCTAATTGATTTGTGAACATATCAAACCTGTTATTAAAGCTGATTTAGATTTTAGGATTCGCAAAGAGATTTGGAATTCCTAGGGTTTTGATTTAGATAGTTTTCGCAACGAGAGTTGGTTAATTATATTTTAGTGATTTGAGTTCTAGAACAGTGCTTAATCTGAATCCTGTTAGTTAATTTAGCTGCATTCATTGATTTCCTGAGAAATACCCTGAACCTATCTGCCTCCAACTGAATTTACATCGCTTTTTACTTGCAATCTAGTTTTCGATTACATCTCCTGATTTAGCTTGTTTCGGATCTATGAAATTTATTGTGTGATAACTGAGTTCTTGTGTTCGACCACTGATTTACTGCAGCAACTGCTTTAGTACTATTTAGGGTATTAAATTGAGCATATCAATTACTAAGTCTAGCTTGTCATCTCCTAGTCATTGTCCCATTTGTCCATTAGCAAAACAGAAGTGTCTGTCTTTTCCTTTTAATAATCACATGTCTTCAAATTCATTTGATTTGTTACATTTAGATATTTGGGGTCCTTTTTCCATTGAGTCTGTTGAAGGATATAGATACTTTCTCATCATAGTTGATGATTGTACCCGTGTCACTTGGGTCTATATGTTAAAGAATAAAAGTGATGTTTCCCACATCTTTCCTTCTTTTCTTAAACATGTTTCTACACAATTTCATGCTAATGTTAAATCTATCCGAACTGATAATGCACCAGAACTTGGATTTACTGAATTGGTTAAAGAACATGGAATGATCCACTATTTCTCGTGTGCATACACACCTCAGCAGAATTCTGTGGTTGAAAGAAAACACCAACACTTGCTTAATGTGGCTCGTGCTCTTTTATTTCAATCTAACATCCCTTTAGCATATTGGAGTGATTGTGTGTTAACTGCTGTTTTCCTTATTAATAGAACTCCATCTCCTCTTTTGAATAACCTTAGTCCTTTTGAAATGATGCTTAAGAAACCTCCTGATTACAAGTTACTAAGAAATTTTGGTTGTCTTTGCTATGTTAGTACACTTCAAAAGGATAGAACAAAGTTTTCTCCTAGGGCTACGCCTTGTGCTTTTTTAGGTTACCCTTCAGGCTACAAAGGTTATAAAGTACTAGACTTAGACAATCATTCAGTTTCAGTCTCTAGGAATGTCATCTTTCAAGAACATGTTTTTCCTTTTACGGATGCTAACTCACACATTCCTGATTTTTTTTCTCATAATACTTTGCCCATGTCTACACCTGATTTGACTGATCTCGTTAATGATTCTATTCATGTTTCCACTGTATCTCCTGACATTCATGCATCATCTTCATCTCATCATTCTGATAGCATAGTCCAGTCTCCAAATGAAGTAGTTGTCACTGATGGTACTTTGATTTCTCCTCCTATTGCAAGACCAAAACGACAGACTAAAACCCCTAGTTACTTATCTGATTTTCATTGTGCTCTTCTTCAATCTCACTTATCTCTTCCATATCCTTCCCATACCACTCCATATCCTCTCTCTTCTGTGCTTTCTTATCAAAAACTAGCTCCCCCATTTTATGGCTTCCTTATTTCTTACTCTCTGGAAACAGAGCCCAAAACTTTCAAACAAGCCATGGCTTCTGATAAATGGAAAAGGGCTGTGAATGAAGAACTTCATGCTATGGAACTTAACAAGACATGGGATGTGACCTCTCTACCTCCAGGAAAGAACATAGTTGGCTGCAAATGGGTTTTTACCATAAAATACAATTATGATGGAACCATAGAGAGATATAAAGCACGCTTGGTAGCAAAGGGATTCACACAACAAGAAGGTGTGGACTTCACTGAAACTTTTTCCCCTGTTGCTAAACTAACTAGTGTCAAACTAATGTTGAGTTTAGCTGCTGCCAAAGGTTGGCAATTGACACAGATGGATGTCTCTAATGCATTCTAGCATAGTGAGCTTGATGAAGAAATCTATATGAGTCTGCCACAAGGTTATACTCCAGGTAACTATGAGATCTTGCCTCCTAATGCAGTTTGCCATCTTCGCAAGAGTTTATACGGTTTGAAGCAAGCCTCTCGTCAGTGGAATCTGACATTTACCTCTGTCTTGATCAAGGCTGGATTTACTCAATCTGATGCAGATGCTTCATTGTTTGTCAAAGAAACTCCTACTAGTTTTATTGTTGTGTTGGTATATGTAGATGATATTGCAATTGCGAGCAATAATGCAGAGGATTTGGCATCTCTGAAAGCTATTTTCTCAGCTGCTTTCAAGATCAAGGATCTTGGTCCTATGCGATTCTTCCTTGGGCTGGAAATTGCAAGATCTTCAAAAGGTATATCTGTTTGCCAAAGAAAATATACATTGGACATCCTACAAGATGCTGGTCTTCTTGCCTGCAAGCCAAGCTCAGTCCCTATGGATCCTTATGTTCAATTAAGCAAGGATACTGGTACTCCTCTGGATTCTGCTACACCATACAGAGAACTGATTGGGCGTTTGTTACATCTGACCATCACCATGCCAGATATTACTTATGCTGTTCACAAACTAAGTCAATTTCTCCAATCACCAACTTATGTGCATCTTCATGCAGCCCACAGAATCCTCAAGTATCTTAAAGGCAATCTAGGTCTTGGCTTATTCTACTCTGCTGATACTGACATTTGCCTTAATGCTTTTGCTGATGTTGATTGGGCTTCTTGCCCTGATTCTCGGAAGTCTACTACTGGTTTCTGTGTTTACCTTGGTACATCTTTCTATGTTGGAGATCACAGAAGCAGAAAGTTATAAGTCGAAGCAGCACAGAGGCTGAGTACAGAAGTTTAGCTGATGTCACACGGGAGATCATCTGGTTACAACAACTACTATTAGACTTCAAAATCCAGGTCACTACTACAGCTAAACTTTTCTGTGACAACAAATCTGCTATCCACATTGCTTCTAATCATGTCTTCCACGAGCGCACAAAGCATATAGAGATTGATTGTCACACAGTTAGGAATCAAATCAAAGCTGGTTCTCTTAAGGCCATCCATGTGACCAGTGACAATCAGCTCGCAGATATATTGACTAAGCCGCTACATCCAGGTCCTTATAATGCTCTTCTTGGTCGTATGTCTATGTCAAGCCTATTCAATCCTTCTCCATGTCCAGATTGAAGGCTTGCGGGGGTGTATCATGAGAGACTTACTCTCTCGGTTTATGTTAGCATATGTTGCACATACTAAGCTTATATTAGCATAGACCATACTTTGTATATAAGGTGAAAACCTTACTGAACAGATTAATTAATGAGAACATTTCACTATTCATAACAACCTTTCTCTCTTGATTCGTCTCTACTCTTGAGCTGTTCTTGAGCTTGTTAATCCACAAGTGCCTTGTCAACTTCTGTTGGGCTATGCCACATCCCAAGATCCACTAGTGCCTTGGAAGCCATAATACTAATCGGAGGAGGGCTTCTACAAAAGGCTATCCGTAGCTGCCTTACTAGCTCTTCGCTAGGCTTCTTTTCTAACAAACCAAAAGGACCGAGGCACTTTATAGCAATCCTCTGCACATCCAAGTGAGTGTGTTTCGCCTGCATTACATGAATCATATCAGAAAGAGTGTTTGTTTGTACAGAGTCAAAGAAAGCCAGACAGTGAAAACATTATGCCATGTAAAAGAGGTTCAACAGCATGATAAGCTGTTGCATAGCTACATAACTACCACTCCTTAAAAACGTTGACAGTTTTTAATGAAGCAACAATCAACAAGTTACAAAGAGACAAGAATCAAACTGAAGTCATCATACAAATTGAAGTCAAATTCAGTGTATAATCTTAGTTATAGACTGTCATACCAATTTTTGCATATTCAAATTCAGTATATGTCACACAAAAATTTGTCTCCTAATTTTTATATGTGGAATATATTGTACGTACTATCTAACTTACAATTAAATGTGTAATATTATTTAATAATTTACTTACTAAAATGATTAAATGTGAAATATCAACTTACTTACTAAAATGAATTAAATGTGGAATATATTGTTATACGGGGATCAAACAATTAACAAGATTACTGTTTCCACAAGGTGCGGGTAATAACTTTCAGTAATAAATCACACTTTCCTTTAACACTATGAATACTATCATATTTATTCCAAATTATTTGGTCAACTAATTTAAGAGCACGTATTTAGGAAATTTTGTAATATGATTGATTTTAAATTGCTTGATCCGCGTATAACAATATAAATTGATTGATTTTAAATTTTGTAATTCTCAATCGATATAAGAAATATAGATATGAAATTTATATTACTCTCCCGTTATATGATTGATTTTAAATTTGATTTCAAATTCTTAATAAATGGGAAACCCTTACTTTGACCACTATATAACACTATATTGATTAACACCATTTCATTCACGCTATACACAACACAACTAGCGTTTCCTCAGCAAATTTAATATTTATCTTTCATGGCTTCTTTCAGTTTAGTCTCTGACTTGAAACCTTTCAAGAGTACGTGGAAAATAAATGTTAAGATAATAAGACTTTGGAAACAGTTGACAAAAAAAAAAAACTTTGGAAACAATAATAAGACATTTGTTTTCATTTTGATATTTTAAAAAAGCATATAACTATCATTTACAAATATGTTATCAACAAATTAAATCATCTAAAAACACAAACAATATATATATACTAATCAGTTATTTATTGTAAACAAACAAAAAAGCATATAACTATCCCTGAACAATATATAAATATAAAAACACATCAATTTCTTTCTATTTTAAGTTTTAACTAACAAACAAACAAATATGTTTACTATAATTTCAAAATATTACACTAATTTGATGTATTAATATTCACAATTATTATGTAACTTACACCTAAAACTAAGTTAAGTTATTTTAATCTCATATGATTTAAAATAAAAAAAATTTTCTATAATTTATAAATATTCACCGCGCGCATGACACGGATTACTACCTATTAGTATGTTAGATACTAGCATATACACTAGACGATATATTCTAAGCGGATTTTGAGTGAATTCATGCACAAGTCATATTTGCGTTCTCAAACAAAAGGCTATTCAATACAAGTTAAGGTGAAGAAAATTGACAATAGGTGTTCTATTATTTTGTGAGTATTGATGCCCTGCCTCCTCAGATACATTGGTTTCTGTAACGTTTTTGTTTTCTTTGAGATGTAAAGGTGGCTGGTTGATCTCATCATGTCGAAACCGTGCGCCGGTTTGAAATGTCCCAATGATCCAAACAAACCAGATATGGATCTCAGTGAGCTTCAAGGAAGATCTCCATTAGCTTTGCATTGTATATGGACAATGGTAATGCTACAGTTCAATCTAGAAGGGAAGTTTTTGCACTACAAAGACGAATCCTTATCGCACATCTTCATCATGAACAATGCCCATTACATAGTTCAGAAGGCCAAAAGCTCGCCGGAGCTAATAGAGATTATAGGAGACATCTATTTAAGAAAGCTTACATGAATATTCAGACACGCAGCCACCAAGTATCAGATTCAAAGAAAATATTTGCAATAAAGGTGTAACTTGAAATCACAGGATGTGTTATTTGGTAGAATACTACCTATAATGGGGGGAAATAAGCAAAATCACAATCACCTTTATGTACCAGTCCTAAGATCTAGTGAACATTACATTTTAAGTTTAGATTGTCCAATGACCAAGATTATGCCAGTAGATATTAGCATTCTCTGAATTTGAATCAAGCAGCCAGTTAGTGAATTTATCAAGAGCATATGTAAACCTAGGCCTGCGACAAATAACCGAACCGACATTTTGTAATTTCGGTTATGGTTCGGTTATTTTTAGTAACATTTCAAAATTAATTTCGGTTCTCGGTTTGGTTCGGCCGAACCGATCGGTTAACCGAAATTTTTATTAAAAAAAAAATAAGTTTTTAAATTATTTTTTTGATTTTTTTTCGAAAATAACCGAAAATACCCAAACAATAACCAAAAATACCCGAAAAAATACCCGAAAATACCCGAAATAACCGAAAATAACCGAAACTATCCGAATTAAACTAAATTTCCCAAAATTTCGGTTATTTTCGGTTGAAAGAAAAATAACATATTACCCGATAACCGAACCGATATTTTATTCGGTTATTTTCGACAGGATTTTTGAAACCCGAACTAACCGAAAAACCGAACAACCCGAAGTAACCGAATTCGCAGGCCTATGTAAACCCTTTCTCAGCACGTCATCATCTAGTTGAGCTAGATAAGTAAATTTTCAGAATTTGTGGCTTCACAAAAACTTTTTTTTGATGCATAAGTACCTAACCTCAGCAATGAATAGTTGGTAAGTTGCAAACTTACTTGAGCGCTTTTGTGTAACCTCCTGCGTATAATCCTCCAGTAAAGAGCAATTTCCGGCTGCATAAGTTGGATGCTGGGTGTAGTACATGTGGTCTCATCTGCATAAAAAAATTCAATGAAAAAGAAAATAAAGAAGACTAAAGCTCTAGGCTGGCTCTGACTATGAAAAATGATGAAAAAGAAATATAGAGACAAAGCTCTCTAAGTCTGAGAAGAGGAACTTTATTTGCCAGGACAGAGTAAGCTGTTTTGCGTACTGATTCATTAACATCGAGCGGGCAATCGATAATTGTTTGGGTGGTTGCATTTGAAGGAGGCAGAGATAGAACAATTGTTTTGCGTACCTCCTGGAATCATTAAAAAGCTGAGCAATTCTTGGCAGGCATGATGACTAAAATTAAGAATGTAGTTATGATGTCAAGACTTTGATGGGAAACCAGAAAGTCATTCACGTCTGTCTATCAAATCTGAGTCATCTGTGTGAAGAAATTTACTCCTGATTTTTGAACAATATTGTCCCAACATCTTTTCAATATTGGCTGTCATGTTTACATAATTGCATATGTTATTGCAGATTTGGAATCCCTCTCTTCCACAATGGATTTCTGGGGTAAGAACAACAGTTAAAAAGTAGCAATTGTTTATAGTTTCATAGGATTTTTGAGCTAAACTCTAATGTTTCATAGGCGTTACAGTGGAGCCTAACAAACCAATTTTGGTGGAACCTATATTTCACACCGTTATTCACATCTCAGAGGTAAATATGAATTGTTTCTATCTTCCTTTTGGTGTGAAATTTGCAAAAATTTATAAGTGATTTTTTTTTTCTGTACAGACTGAGATTGGCAAAGCTGAATCGAAGGAAACTGTGCATTTGAATGTGAAGGTTGGTGATCAGAACTTTGTCATGAGCACAGTTGCTCCACAAAATAGCAAATCCTTCGATCTTTTGTTTTCCGAGAAATTCACACTCTCGCACAACTCTACCAATCCGATTCATTTTATCGAGTACAAGATGCCCGACTTAGACGGTTCTTGTTCTTCTAGCAAGCTGAATGAACGACTCTATACTTTCCAACGCATTAGACGGGTTCCTGAGACCGCTTGGAGATTCGTTCCAACACATAGAGTCGCTCATTCAACTTGCTAGAAGAACAAGAACCGTCTAAGTCGGGCATCTTGTACCCGATAAAGTGAACCGGATTGGCAGAGTTGTGCAAGAGTGTGAATTTCTCGGAAAACAAAAATCGAAGGATTTGCTCTTTTGTGGAGTAAATGTGCCCATGACAAAGTTCTGATCACCAACCTTCACATTCAAATGCACAGTTTCCTTCGATTCAGCTTTGCCAATCGCAGCATGTACAAAAAAAAAACACTTAAAATTCTTGCAAATTTCACAAAAAAAGGAAGATAGAAACAATTCATACTTATCTCTGAGATGTGAATAACGGTGTGAAATATAGGTTCCACCAAAACTGGTTTGTTAAGCTCCACTGTAACGCCTATGAAATATTAGAGTTTAGCTCAGAAATCTTATGAAACTATAAACAGTTGCTACTTTTTAACATTAGAGTTTAGGCTCCACTGTAACTGTTGTTCTTACCCAGAAGTCCATTGTGGAAGAGAAGGACTCCAAATCTGCAATAACATATGCAATTATGTAAACATGACAAACCAATATTGAAAAGAAGTTGGGACAATACTTTTCAAAAATCAAGAGTAAATTTCTTCACACATATGACTCAGATTTGATAGACATACGTGAAGCACCTCTGATGTAAAAGATAGAAACTTTACCGGATTATGTTGGAAGCACCTCAAGGAGCAAATCAAGAATGTCACTATTATCCAAAGCGTGAAAGAGACCTGACAGCAAACGTACGGATGACAGGAACTTTGTGCCGAACACGCAACATCATACCGTCTATTACATAATCCCATAGTTCATCCTCCACTTCCACCTCATCTGGCAGCCTCAATATGATCTGGAAAGAACACAATTTACAGAATAAGTGGAAAGGCAAAAAAAGAAGACTACAATTCATAAAAACATCTAAAGGTATCATCACATTAACACAGTCTCAAATCCGATTCTACCCAATGAAGAAATCCAAAAGGCCATAAAATTCATTTTTCCCATTTCTAAAATTTGTCAGACTATGATCAATAACTACGCTCAAACAATTGAATTAAACTCCAAACATGAAGAGAAGGAACCCTAATCCTCTTATACCTCAAAGTTTATCTGGCAAGCCCTGAACCTGGCGTTTCTGTTCGCCGCCACAGACCCAGCAATTAAAAACTTGAGAAATTCACCCAGAAACTCGTCGCACTCGGAATCACCATCTGAATTGTTATCTCGAAGACAAGCAAATTCCGCCACGAACCGCACAACGCGCTCTGCCGCCGCCGTTCTCCGTTGGGCCGCAACGAAAAGAGGGGTTTTGAAAAACACCGATGAGAATCGACGGACAGAAGACGACTCATCGGAATCAGAAGAAGATAGTTTCGACCAGACAGGATCTTGGCGATTTTCTGAAGAAAGTGACGATCTGCGGAAGCGGAAGCGATTTCTGATTCTTCTTCGCACAGTTATAGCTCTCGTGAATATGAGATTTTTTTTTTTTTTAATTAAAACAAGTAACTATTTCATATTCTTTTTCGAAAATTAAACTTAGGTGGGCATTCGGTCGTTCAGTTCGAATAATTTAGAAACATATTAATTGTTTTTTTAATATTGGTTAGTTCGGTTAATTTCATTCGGTTTCATACAATTTGGTTTCGGTTCGTTTCGGAATTGAATTATTTTATTTTATTATACACTTATGAATTCTCTAGCTGTTTTGGGAGAAATCTCCTCGTATGTCCCTAAATCTAAAACATAAGTCTCAAAACTCCCCGTTATAAAATTATATTAGATTTGATTTATTTTTAATTCGAAAAACAAGAGTTTTACGAAGTTACCGTAGCCAAAACTCTGAAATTACAATTTATTTCAGGGTTTTATCCTCCCACCCAAATACTCTCGGATCATCTCACGGATCTAACCAAATACTCTCGGATCTAACCCGATTACAAACAATTCAAATTCAAATCGACGAAATCAAAACCGTTTTAACTTCTCTTCAACTCTCTTCGTCAAACTAGGGATAAAACCGATCGTTCGAGAGCTTTGATCGATAACCTGTGTTCGCACGAAGATGGCAAAGACTCCAAACACAAGGGGGAGAAAGAAGAGGGTTGCGCGAAATGAAGAGAGGGGTTCAGATACTCAAGATGGAGAGAGGGGTTCGGATCCGGTTGTGGAAGGAGTCCGAACGAATGAAGAGGTAGAAGAAGAAGAAGAAGGGTTGAGTTTGCGATCTCCGGCTCGGATAGGTGAGGAAGTCGGTCCGGGTGAAGAAGAAGGTGATGAAGGAGAAGGAGATAAGGAAGAGGGTAGTACCCACTCGGGAAGAAGCAGCAGCCGAACCGTGAGCGACCCCGTCGAGTCAACGGTAAGTAGTTGGATTCGATCGAATAATTAGGTAGAACTAGGGGAGCATTCATCTTTGAATAATTGGTGTTCGTATTTGAATTTCTGGGTTTTAAGTAATACTGGTATAAATAGGTAAAACTATCGTGTGATTTTGTAATACTGATAAAACTAGATAAAACTAGTCGGATTTTACAGGATTCCGAGGAAGAAACGACAGCACTACAACCTCTGAAAATGTACTTCCCGCCGACGGAGTATAAGAAGAAAATTAAGATATCGACGAGGTGTTATATCCACGAAGCTTTGACAACGCTAGAGAATTTGAATCCTCCGCTCACTTTGGTTGAGAGGAACTGGTTTGAGAAGCATCCGCAGTTCAAACACATTTTCCACATGCCAAGGGACAAAAACCACAAGCTTATGGGCATGTGGATGCTCCTTCTTCAAACGGCTTGCATCGAAAAGGAAAAGGATATTTGGTTCATCGTAAATGGCGTTCCAATCCGCTATGGTCTAAAGGAACACGCCTTGATATCGGGATTAGACTGCCGCAACTACCCACTCGATTATAAGAAAGTTGACAGTTTGAACTTCGTGAAGAAACATTTTACATGATCAACAATTAGACTTCAAGACGTGAAAGAAAAGCTAGAGGAAATGGTATCAACGGAACGTTCTCGAGAAAGGTTGAAGATGGTGGTGCTCTACTTCTTAGCCAGCATTGTTATAGGGCAGACAAAGTGTGGAGCAGATGCTACACCCGTGGAGTCATTCTTTCTAAGAGCGGTGGATGATCTTAAATTCTGTAAGAAATTTCCTTGGGGGAGATTGTCATTCAAACACATGTTAGGAGACATCAAGCACACGATGACTCATTTTGGAGGGGTCGTCAAGGAGGGTGTATTATGGCCGATTCCAGGTTTCTGTATTCCTATGGAGGTAAGTAAAACTTATTTGAGGTATTAGTCATTGTTACTAGTTCTTATAATTGAAGCTATATGTGTGTTGTGTAGCTTTTAGCATTTGAGGCAATTTCAGAATTGGGGAATAAATTCTGAGAAGGTATTCCAGGTGCAGACATAAATTGTCCTAGGATGTGCAAGAAAAGGTTCAAGAAAAGCGAAATGAAAGGGTTTCCTCTTTCGAAAATAAACGAAGAATTTGGTACTACTAAGGTTAGTATCCTTTGCATATGAATTATTTTGTCTTGTTATGTTTTTAATCTTTCTTCATTGTTTACATTCACAGGACATTGATAGTATCCTGGCAGCTATAGGTGAAGAAAACTCTGTTATGGTTGGAATCACGGAAGAAGATGACGACGATGATAAGCATGATGTCATTGTTGCCAGTTGGATGCAGCGTCTTAATAAAGGAAATACCATATTGTTTGAAGAGATGTACAACCAAGATGTGGCTTCCCGATTAGGAGAAGAACCTGAGAAGGCGGCGAACGAGGAAATATCCACCAATGAAGGACCGGGAAACACGCCTTTAGCTGAATTGGTGGATCTCGTAAACACCATGAAAGAAGAGATGGGAGAAAGGTTGAAGAAAATTGAGGATAAAGTTGATGGGTTGGACAAAAGAGTCACACCGTTGGAAGCTTATGTGAAGGACCAATTACAGAACTCAAAGGTAACATTTTGGATTCGTAAATTTGATAATTTTAAAAGGTAACACTTGATAATACTTGGTAATATTGGAGTATAACTGTATTCAATTGCAGGCGCCTGCAGACCCACCAGCCGAACATGTTGGTCTTTCTCAAGAAGAAGACAATGATTCGAGCTCCAATGATTCACGAAACAAAAAAGGGTGTTAAACGGACTGGAGTAGACAATCACGTGAGTAGGCCAAATACAAGGTCAA
Source organism: Eutrema yunnanense (assembly GCA_002933935.1). Classification (NCBI taxonomy): domain Eukaryota; kingdom Viridiplantae; phylum Streptophyta; class Magnoliopsida; order Brassicales; family Brassicaceae; genus Eutrema; species Eutrema yunnanense. Next base: position 191,793 of record PKML01043686.1, on the reverse strand, counting down.
GGAAAAATGCCATGTGAAGAATGATGGTGGTTGTTTGGATTTGTACTAGTGAAAAATGCCATGTATTACTGGTTTATTAGGTAAAACTATATTGTCCGTTTTGTATTTCAATTCGTATTACTGGTAAACCTGGGTAAATTAGTTTGTTTTGAAATTGATTTCGTACTACTGGATAAACTAAGATGAATCGATTTGCTGTATCTGACTCCTTCAGCTTTGCAATATCTTCACGCATTTCTTGTATCTGAAATTCATGGTGTCCGAAGCTTCGAATCTAAACTAAGATGAATCGATTCGACCCACTAAATGAGAGAGAAAAATGGATTTGTGCTCGATGTGCGAGGGAGGAGATCTCATGTGCGAGTGCTCTGTGTGGAGGAGAAAGAGTAATAAATGGAGGGAAACCCAAAAAATTCGAGGGAAATGATGGAGGAAAAACGCGTAGCGTGCGCCGTCTTTAGAAGGGAAACACGTGGGCCGTCTTTTACTCACACGTGCGCCAAAACATTTACACATAGTTTTACAGGATATAGTAGTTATACGAAAGTTCTCAATAGTTTTACTTTGGGTGTTTACAATTTTAATTAGTATTACCTATCCTTAAATTTTGTTTTTGTAGTTTTACTGGTTATTTAACTAGATAAACATATAATTCTGAGTGTTTTATGCATTAATATGTTTTAAAACTAGATTTCTGTAATTTTTTCATCCTAAGTTGGTTATTATTTACAAAATGACATTAAAAATATAAGGACTATTGTGTAGATTACTTCATAACAACCCAATATGATATACTTTCTCAATTTCCCACTTAATACATGTTGTAAAATCAAAATTATGTTGAGTCAACTTGGTTTAGGTTTTGTAAAATCAAATTTTGGTTTAGGTTTTGTAAAATCAAATTTTGGTTTAGGTTTTGTAAAATCAAATTATGGTTTAGGTTTTGTAAAAGACAATTACTAATACCAGTTTGACCAGTTCGACCAATTACTAATAACTGTTTTACTAATATCAAATTTTGGTTTAGGTTTTGTAAAAGACAATTAGTAATACCAATTTGACAATTACTAATACCTGTTTTACTAATATCAAATTTTGGTTTAGGTTTTGTAAAAGACAATTAGTAATAACAGTTTTACGGAGTTTAATAAAAACAAACACTACAATATATTGTCTTATTATTAGAATGGAGTAAATCCAAGTTTTTTTTTTTTTTTTGTCAACAGCCTAGATACTTACACCGATTCAGTAAACCAAATCGGGGGTATCGAGGTTACATAGATAAAATCTGATGGGTAGACTCGAGCACCTCGTGTTAACTTGTCTGCCACTGTGTTGTTTGCGCGTGGAATATATGTGAGTGAGAAAAAGGCGAAACTCTCCTTGCTCCTCTCGAACTCCTCCAAATGTAGTAAAAAAACCGGCCACTCCTTGGGTGTAGAAACCATCTTCACCAGCTCTGAGCAGTCCGTTGCAAAAGCTATCGTCGTCTTCTGATTTGCTGTCATGCAATGCATCGCCCAAATGAGCGCCTCTAATTCCACATGTAGTGGGGAGAGGCTTCTTCTCAGGTTCCGAAATCCCATGATGGCCCCTTCGTTCCCTCTTGAAAATAGTACCATCCTAAACCAGAATAGTTATCCGTTTCCTTCCAGGAGCCATCAATATAGCATTTCTGTCCATGATAATCCTCATGTTGAGCCAGCATCGTGCTGTGACCGATTAGAGGGGAAATTATTTTGGGTTCCATACTTTGTGCCGTTTCCCAGGTCATGGCCTCCGTTTCTGCTATCCTTAGTATCTCTTGTGGATTCTTGTCCACGTTTGAGAAAACTTTATCGTTCCTTGCTTTCCAAATATTCCACGCGATCCAAGGGAAAACTGCGTTCTTACCCTCTTTTGGGAGTCTCCAGAATAGATGGTCAAAATTAGAGAAAACCGATGTCCTCGGGAATACTCCTGGGGCCGAAGGGATAGGAGAGAGTGCCCATGTTTGTAAAGCCGGAGGGCATTCAAACAGAACATGATTAATCGTTTCCCCTTCCGCTCCACACCGTGCACATTGTGGATCACAATTTATTCCTCTAGCGCGTAGATTCGCTGAAACCGAGAGACATCCCGAAATGGCCTGCCAAATAAAATGTCTCAATTTCGGTGGGCAGACTAGTTTACATGTATGAGCTTGTAATTCCTTCACGTTCGGCCCGTAGAGGTGATTCACGCCGTTGGCAGATAGTTTTTGCTCGGTCTGGTATCCCGACTTAACCCTATATTTTCCTGTTTTTGTATAGTGCCAGCCAGGGATATCTTGCCGATAAGTGCTACTGATAGGTATACTACGAATGATTTCCACGTGAGCCGGGTCGATGATTGCATTTATCAACTCCAAATTCCATGATTGTGTCGTGGGATCAACCAAATGATTTACCCTAATGTTAGAGGGGGGATTAGCACCCCCTGGTTTAACTCGGTTCGAACCGAGACCGGTTCAATCAAGACCGGTTTACGATGGTTCGGATCAAGGACAAATCAGCCCAAAAACATTGGGCCAAGCTCGGAATCTCGCTAAGCCCATCTCGGCCAACGATCTAGGCCCAGTGCGAGCCCAGTCCGTTACAACAGATAATAACCGGAATATTTCCTCTTTTTCCGCCGATCTCGGAAATGGAAATATTCCCTTCGACTGAGTCTTCGAGATATTAGGAAGATATCCTTATCTCGGAGAGAGAAAACCGGAATATTTCCTTCTCCTAATCAAACTTGGAAAAGGAAATATTCTCCCTTCAAACCGCCTCAAGACAATATAAATAGAGGAGAATGCTCATTCATAAAGGCATCCACAACTTCCGCAGAGACAGAGAATACGAGAGAGCTCATTACCGATCTCGAATCCTTTTTGTCTTTGCCTTTTTACTTAAACTCTGTTGTAACGCCGACTTAGATCAATAAACGAGATTCCGATTAAAAGTACTGTTTTACCCCCTTTTGTGTGATTTACGGATCAACACCTAAGGTTTAGGTAATAATTGTATCCCTTACATGTTGCTGACCTCGGGGAAGAAGATGGTATCCATGGGTCATTCCATACTGAGATAGAACCACCTGATCCAACTCTTTTGATGAGGCTTTTTGCAACCAGAGATTTAGCCGAAATAATGCTCCTCCATCCAAAAGAGGGGGAATAAGATCTGATGGGGTCTAAAGGATCTGTGTTCCGAAAGTAACGTCCCTTAAAAACCCGAGAAAATAAAGATTCCGGTTTATCCAGTAGCCGCCATAGTTGTTTTGCTAATAGTGCTGTGTTGACATCCTCTATTGTTCGAAAACCAATTCCGCCATCTGATTTGCTCTGACACATCTTCCTCCATGCTATCCAATGCATTCCTTTCTGTTGACCGTCTGAGCTCCACCAAAACCGCGCTGCCGCACTGGTTTGTTTTACGGTGATGGACTTGGGTAGACGAAAGCAGGACATAACGAAAGTGGGCATAGCTGATGCTACCGATTTAAGTAAAACCTCTTTACCCCCTTTGGTCAGTAGCCGTGATGTCCATCCGTTAATTCTGTTGTTGTGTCTCTCGACGACAAAATTAAAAATCTGACTCTTTGGTCCTCCGAGACTCTTTGGTAAACCCAGGTAAGTACCCATTCCTCCCGTAGTTAGGATCCCTAATAATTGTTTAATCTCAGCTTGTACCGCTTCTTGTACCATATATCCGAAGGTTAATGATGATTTTGAAAACTTTATTTGCTGCCCTGAGACCGACTCGTATTGTCTAAGAATATGCAAGATAGTTTGACATTCTTGTACCGTAGCCTTACAGAAGAACAGACTGTCATCCGCAAAGAGTAAGTGTGAGACTGCTGGGCCTGCCCTCGCCACTTTTAGTCCCGTTAGTGTTTTCTCCCGTTCTGCTTTCCGTATATTGGCGATCAAGACCTTCGTACAAAGTATGAATAAGTAGGGTGATAATGGGTCACCTTGTCACAATCCCCTATGTGGTGGTATATGTCCTTTTGGGTGGTCGTTTATAAGTATCTTATATTGTATCGATTGGACGCACCACATCATCCAGGATATATATTTTTCCGCAAACCCAAATTTTCTCAAGAGATGTTCAATAAATGGCCACTCTACCCGGTCATATGTTTTGCTCATATCTGTCTTAATTGCCATAAATTTACTTTTGCAAGATTTATTTGTATGTAGCCCGTGAAACATCTCCTAGGCAATCAGAATGTTATCGGAGATCAATCTCCCCGTTACAAAGGCTGATTGAGTCTCTGAAATCATGTCCGGTAGCAACCTCTTTAATCCCTGACATAAAACCTTTGAAATGATCTTATAGCCCACATTACACAGACTGATAGGCCTTAGATCCATCATTCGAGTGGGGCGCCCCGTCTTCGAAATGAGACAAATATTTGTCATGTTCAGCCGTTGATCAAACATCCCCGTCTCCAAAAAACCGTTAACCAAACCTACTACATCTTGCTTTATAATTTGCCATGATCTCTGGAAAAATAGTGCCGTCATTCCATCCGGACCTGGAGCCTTTTCTGGGTGCATCATAAATAGAGCCTTGCGAACTTCCTCTTCCGTGGCCAAAGCCGTAAGCATATCATTATTCTGTTCCGAAACAAGGGTCGGGATTTCGCTTAACGCATTCTAAAATTTCGTCGGTGAAGTTGAGGTGAATAATTCCTCAAAATAATTGACCGCCACTTGTTCGACCTCTTTATCCGAGGTGACCCAAGATCCTGATGCATTATGTAGGCCAGTAATCCGATTTATCGCCCGTCTTTGCTTAACTTGTGCATGATAGAATTTTGTGTTTCTGTCCCCCACCGTTGCCCATAAGGTGCGACTCTTCTGTTGCCAAAATAATTCATCATCTAAGTAGGCCTCTTTTAGTTTATGTGTAATATCCATCAGTTCCTCGTGTGTGCTATTATCGTCATTTTGGACTTCCTCTAGCGCTTGTTGTAAATCCTTAATTTTCTCCTTGTCGTATGGTAATTTATTTTTCCTCCATTTTGATATCTCTCGCCGACAATTCTTTATTTTTTCTATAATTGAAGACCGATGTCCATCTGAATTAATTTCCCATCCCTTTGAAATTGTTTCCATTAAGCCGTCCTGTCCAATCCACCGTTTATCAAACCGAAATTGGCCTCGTTTCCGGGGGATTTTATCCTCTAAAGTGGCAATAATTGGTCTATGGTCCGACCCAATCATTGCTAAATATTCAACATAAGAATGTGAGAAAATGTCATGCCAATCTTCATTTGCTAAGGCCCTGTCCAGACGACACCGAACAATTTTCGACTTCCGTCTTCCCCTCCAAGACATGGGATTACCGAAACACTGAAACTCCAAAAAACCACAGTGTTGAATCATGAGATTGAAGGATATAAAGGAGGATGCAGGCCTTAAATTGCCTCCTTGTTTTTCATTATTTCCCGTGATTTCATTTAAGTCACCAATTATAAACCATGGTCCCAATCGTGATATACTTGTCCGAGTTAATCGTTCACAAACTTGGTCTCGAAATTTCGGTACCGGGTCCCCATAAATAAATGACAAAAAACTTGTTTTCCTTGTATTTTCGCCTCAATATCAATTATCCGATTACTTGAGAATAAAATATGAACACCTAGTGAATCGTCATAAAATAAAGCAAGTCCACCACTCGCACCACACGGTTACACCGTATACAATTTATTATAACCAAAGTGAAATTGAAATTTTTGCATAAAAGAAAAGTCTTGCTTGGTTTCGGAAAGAAATAAAAATTATGGTTTATGTTTCTTCCAAACCTCCCTGAGATAACCTATTGTGTATTTATTCCCCAAACCTTGACAATTCCAACTCATAATTCTCATAAATTAACTAGTTTGGTTTTGCTGAACCGGTCTTCAGGTTTAAAGAGACCTTCGACCCTATTCATTTTGCGTCATCACCAGTACGAACTGAAGCCTTCGCCGTCGTCTTCTTCCTTGGAGAGATCATCGCTTGGACCATCCTCTTCTTTGCTCCACCACCATAAATCATCGTGCCTGTTTTATTGCTTTTCTTCCTTACCTCTTGGTTGTTATCCAGAACGACGTCTGCTTCTTCATGTAGAATTAAATCCTGCATCTCCACATCATCGTTGCCGTCGTCGGCCAAACCTTCGGAGACACATGCTGTCACCGTTACTTGGTTGCATTGTCGATCTTGTTTTCTTTTTGTCTCTTCCCCGCGACCATCAGTGTCTGCAATGGCCTCATCTTCAGTCCCGTGGTCCATTAAATTACCTTCCAGCCCAGCCAATACTTGTTCTTCCCTCTCCTGATCCAGCTCGTTACTCTCCTTCGCAACTTCTCCGTCTTCCATAACTGCCTCCTCTCTCAGTTTCCTTGTTGCCTTTGCCCTCTGGTCATTTTTCTGAAAATACATCATCATTACCGAAAATTAATTCCTTGCGCACCTTACGAGATGATGGAGGAGCCGCGAACCCCTCCTCCTTGGTGTTGGCAGTATCGGCCGTAGACAGTTTCCCTCTTGGTCCAACCGTAGCCATATCCCTTCCATTAACTGTAATCTCCTCACCCTTATCCCTCGGCTTCAAGTCATATGTTCCCTTGTTAGAGATCGCATAGCTTTGCTTGAGCTCGTGCGGATGGACATACGATGTGAATTTGATGTACCATGATGTGGATGTCCCTTCCCCATATCTCCTGTCGGATCTGCCTTTGTAAACCCGATGATCCTTCCCTGCCCAAGTCTGTTTCGTACTGTCTTTTAACTCGTGACTGATATCCTTACCTTTATAGCTCCCATTAAGTTCCTTAGTTCCGTGACCATGCTGAGTCCTCTCAGTAATCCGTTCCTCTCCCGAAGCAACCACCGCTTTATAACTCGCTGCATTTGGATCCTGCCCCGGATCCAAGAAGTCCTGGAGGCCGCTTTCTACTTTCTCCTATGTTTCACCTTTCATCGGGCATTTGAAATGATCATGACATAAGTTATGACAATTCCGGCAATATCCGAAGAGTCTTCCATACCTTAATGACACTGTTGTCTCTTCTCCGCTATCAAATTCCACAATAGTGGAGAAGACAAGCGGTTGGTAGCCATCTACCGTCACTTGAACTCTCCCTTCCTCAAGATCTACCGCCTTAACCGTCCCAAGGGCCTCCCCAATGGTTCTGAAAGTTGGGTCTGCCCAAAAATGGATAGGCAGACCTAGTACACGAATCCAAAACATGTTGGCCGAGGGATAATGACGATCCACTACCGGTTCCCAACGGACCAAAGATAACATCCAGTAATCAAAATGGAAGGGTTCCATTTTCATTACCTCCGTTATGTCCTCTTCCTTGTCGAAATCAAATTGAAACCGTCCAAGCCCCAAGTCTGCACCAGCCACACGTTCCTCTACATTCCAGATGTGTGGCAGCATGAACAACAAGGACTTCATGTCCTGCATCTGGGGATTAATACATCTGCCGATCAGAGTCCGAGTAACCCGCAATGAGGCTGGAGTTGTCGAATTTTGGGACCACTATCTTCATCCGCTTCACGTTGAAGGGTCCCTTGTTCCCGGAATCGGACTTGCTCAAGAGATTGGTCTGCGTCATTTCTTGGTACTTAACCTCCCAGAGCAGTTTAATCGAGATTATATAAAGGAATTTACGAGATTGACTGTGTCTCCAACGCTTGTCATGCCGTGTCTCTTTATACTCATCAGATGGATCCCGTACCAGCCCCATAATTGGTTGATTCACCTTGATCCCCTGATTGACCTGATTACTGATCTCTCTCCGTATTGAAAGGCCATTCCATATTTGGTCCCATAAATCTGGTGATATCTTCGTGATGACAGCGAGCTCAACCTTGCAAAGCCGTAATTTATTCAAGTTTTGAATCGCTATCATGTGTGAAGGATTCCCGTAGGATGTAATGCCAGATCTCCGGGATTTCAGAACCGCTGTATTTTCCTTTCTCAAATCCACGAGATTGCCCCTTCTCCAAATCCCAATCCGCGATCCTCATTTCGATCTTAGGTTCCTTTTTGATCTTCGCAAGTAAAGAATGTGATTTGCCACACATATCCTTCCTAAAACCCAGAGGATGTAATCAATGATATCCAGATTTCCGACAGTGAGGATCCCGTGTAAAACCGATTTCCATCCCCTAGATCCCGATTTAACACTCTTTGATTTTCGGATTTGCTCTCTGAGCAGATCCCCGACATTGACTCCCCTGCTATCTCGAACCCAAAACTGACCGGGAAGGAACCGTGATGTAACCGGTAGTGCCGGAACACCGCTGAATGGGTCAAAGCCCATTTCTCGTCAGATCGCCATAGTCGTCGCCCTCTTGATACGTTACTTTGATATTTTTGATCGGTACTTCAAAATTAAATCCAAGCTTGTGGTCGTTGTTGTAGGTTGTTGGGTCTGGTGGAGGATATGGGTACCTGTAAACATTTATAGGTTTAGAAAATTAGTAAACATGCTAATTGAATAGGATAAGGGTACCTATATGTATTTGAAACGCATAATCTTACCGAATCAGAAAACTATATAGTTCTGGAAAAGAGGCATAATCTTCAAATTCAATGTTTGAGAGGCCTTCTTCTGCTTTAAGCCACGAATTATCTACAACAAAAAAAAAGATTTAAGCCATGAATTCAAAATTTGGTTGTTAGTATTTCACTACGATATATATCATTATAGACAATGACTTAAAATCGTAGTGATACAAATCAGGGCTCCTTCACAACTCACTTCCTAATGTTTCGACCCGGAAACATCCTAAAATGCAGAAGATGTGCCAATCATTCGCGTTTGTAAAACGTGAAGATAGTTGCTCGGCCAGTTCTCCATGAGCCAAACACTCTAACCCTTTAAACCTGTCACAAAACAAAACATTTACTAACAAAACACGATAACCCTATAAACATGTCACAAAACAAAAACAAAACAAAACACTTACTCTCTATCTCGGATGGTAAACTGAACGGTTGTCTTCATCCGTGGATTACCAACCCACGTGATTACTCCTAAAACATCTATAAAACAAAACAAAACACCAGTTTTACGGAGTTTTACCAAAACCCACCGATCCAATATATAGTTTTACAGAACAAAACACCAGTTTTACATAGGTTTAAAACACAAACGGTTAAGATGCAATCAAAGTTACTCATACCTATAGGATACCGTTCTGAAACTTCTTGCCGAATGATGTCAATGATGGGGGTGAAAACCAAAAAATGATTTTGGTTTGGATAGTCTTTGAGCAAACTAAAGGTTGTCTTTCCAACGAAATCTATTTCATAGGAGTTTCGATTTGTTCGCATAATAATTTGACCCCACGAGACTGTAAAATGCTTGAGATTGAACCAATACCGCTCAAAGTTCTTCACCCACGAGAACAAACGAAATGATTCACCACTAACATTCGCTTGTATTCTTGTTCCCTGAAGATAACAAAAACAGTGGTGTCTATCCTATGAGATCTCATATCCTATCCTTGTTCCTTGATAGAGAAATTTAGAAGAGAAAATGATATATATATCTTACCTCTTCATCACAAAAAGAAGCATGTTCATATTTGGGCCAGACCCCCAATCTCTTATCCACACACGCAGGATCTTCACCGTGAGGTTCCAATCCTGTTTATCCTTTTTCTTTCTGATTAACTCCGATATCATGTTGACCGCCGCTCTTGCCATCTCTTAACTTTTTAAAAAAAAAAGAGAAGAAGAGAAAAAGAGAAAAATGTGATCGCTCACTAGTTCTTTTTTTGTTTGCAGAAGAGGGAAGAGGAAGAGTTGGGAGAGAGAGCGATATACTGTTGAGATGTAAGAGTTGGAAGAGGAAGAGTTGCGAAATACAGATGAAGACGTCATTATGAGATGAGACAGTTTCGAGTTTCGAGTCTCTTCGAGTTTCCCATTATCATCATTTATTAGAAAAAAATATTTTGTTTAGATTTGATTTGAAGTTGTAGTTAATATATAACTATTAATATGACTTGACAGTTATCTTGGTGCAAGTTATCATTTTGGCGCCAAAAAATTGCACTTAGTTTTACCAAAGATGGTAGTTTTACAAAAGTTCCAAATAGTTTTACTTTGGCTGGTTTCAATTTATTTAGTTTTATCCACTCGTAAACTTTGATTTTTTAGTTCTACAGTTGATTTTCCCCCATTAATATGTTTTAATTCTACATTTTTGCAACTTTACGCCAATTATTCTGTCGAGTAATTTTGAATTACGCCAATTACGTCAATAAATAGTTTTACAAAACAAAACACCAGTTTTACTTTGCTTTAAAATACTACGATACATTCAAACAGGACTACAAAATACATTTGTTACCTCTTTATAAACCTAATCGACCATAACACCCAATGCGCATACCATATCAAATCCAATTCAATCCCTCAAATCCAAAATCCAAAACACAGAACTTGAAGAACAAACCTCGATGCTGCAACAGAGGAGAGAACGAAGAAACGGCGGCGATGGAGAGCTCCGCGGCCGAGGAAACGGCGGCGAGAGGGCTCACTCCGGCGGTGATGGAGATCGAGCTCGATGGAGGAGGAGCCGACGAGGAGGAGAGCGTGAGATCGTTTATGTTTTTTTTCTGTTTTTCTTTTTTTTTTAAATTCAAACCAAGGGAAAATTTGGAAGGACACATTTGTTTAATGAAATGAGGGATATGAAGATGAAAGGGAGATATAGGAGACTTCAAAATCTGTTTTAGGGAGTTTTGAGAAGATGGCTCCTGTTTTGGTGTGATGCACAAGCTCTCAAGATGATATTTATTTTCTATGTCAAGATGAGTTTACTTTCCGTTATCCTAAAACTCATTTTGTTGTTGGAAGTTTGTTGATTTCGTTGATGTAAATAGCATTTTGATTAACCCAATCGATGATTGGTGGTTCTATTGTATTAATGAAGGTTATATACACAAGAGAATACAATGTGGCCGTTAGAGGCTATTAATAAGTTGCGTAATCTGTGAAAGAGAATCATAAGAGAATATATGATTTCATATTCTAATACCCTTCCACAGTCGGATACATGGAGATCTGGAACGTGAAGACTGGATTTGAACTCCTTGAATAATGCAATTGGGAGTCCTTTTGTTAAGATATCGGCGTATTGATGTGAAGAGGGAACATGGAGGACACGAACTTGGCCGAGAGCAACACGTTCTCTAACAAACAAAATATCTAGCTCCACATCGATTTTTAAGTAGAGAATTGGATCGGAGGTCATTTGAAATCGGACCTCTGATGTAGCGAATGATACGTTTCAAGGCCTTGAAATGTGGCTCGCGAGGGTCATGCATATATAGGCAGATTTGTTGAACGACGTATGCAATATCCGGACGAGTGAATGTGAGGTACTGAAGTGCTCCAGCGAGACTTCGATACAACAGGTGGACCATAGTCAGCGTGGAGTTTGGCGGATGTATCAACAGGAGTGGCCAAGAAAATAGTGAGTAATCCAAGATTTGTCATTGAAAATTCAGATTTGAGAGAGGAGAGAATCGACATGCGAAGTTCTTGTGAGGAGGCTATGAGTATTATATCATCAACATAAAGAAGAAGGTAAGTGAGTTCTTTTCCGCGTTGTAGAACGAACAAAGAGGCGTCGCTTTTACAGTGCGTGAAACCCATTTTTGTAGCGTGTTGCGCGAAGCGTTGGAACCACGCCTGAGGTGATGACATAAATCTATGATGAATTTGACCGGTGTGCATCTACGCTATTCCTAATAACAGCTCTTTCGTGATTTAGTTTTAGATTAGGCGGTAGCTAGAGTACATGTGATGCGAAGATCCCCAAAGGAATTTGAACTATAGAGACTCTATTGGATGAAATATACTAGCTTTATTTTACTTGGACTTAACATGACTTAATTTTCTCATTAAAGGTGTTAGACCAGGGAAACGAATCATACATTCAAGACTTCTTATCCTTTTTACCACTCTCTGCTGATCATGAATGGCCAGCTCATTTTTAGTTGGTTCCACACTTTACCTTACCTCTTTCAAACCTCATGCACTCTTGTTCTCATTGTCTTATGTGCATATATGTGCAAAAACATCGTAGAGGAAGGAACAACACAATTTTCAGTCACTGAAGATTCAAGATTGGAAACAAACTTGGTGGAGGCAATTTCAACAAGTCAAAAGCATGGTCTTCCCGCAGAACTCACGAACTCAAAGGTATAAATTTGTGCTTATTAAGACTCTCTATCACAGAGGCATTTCCCCTTTCAAAAAAAAACGTGAAACAGAGAAAGGAGATTAAATAAATAAAAAAGCCTATAAGAGTCTTATTGGCTAAACATGAGTTCCAAAGAAGCGACGAATCGATCTAGAGAGAAGTGGAGCCTTCCTTAGTGATTCTCGGAGAAAAATCGAAGTCTGGGGGAATGGCAAAAAAATTATGTTACCGAAGTAGAGTATTGTGCAGCAACCTTGTGCAAGGAGAAGTGACTGGAAACTGTGGTTATCAACAATTTTGTTCTCTCTTGCGGCTTTGCATAATATCTTGAATCCTCCGACGGAAACGGTAACCCTAAACACTTTAACCTCACCACTTAAATAGCCTTTAATACCGAGTGCCGTCTACCCTGAATGACAAGTTTAATGAGAAGCTCACGCAATACTTTAATGAATGTAGAGAGCTAGTTTAGATTTTAGATGGTTTAGATTTTGCATGACGGAAACCGTGGACTAGTGGCGCATGGACTTTGGTGAGAATTTTCTAGACTGAGTTCTGATTGATGTAGTTCGATGGTTATGGTTTAGAAGGACGGTCTCTGAGATTTTGAGTTCCCGCGATTTTTCAATTATCTTTCCAACTCTTGATTTATGTTTTGTTTCAGGACAAACAAATATCTAAGTCTGGGGGAGTTAATATAACTGTGTTTTACCCATTTTACCTTTCGTTTTTGAGCACTTTCATAAGTGTTCCACTCGATTTTCAAGCATTTTATTATGATTTTAGCATATTTGTAGTGTCAAGACTCTTTTCAGGTTATCAAGGCAAAAACATTACAAATTGGAGCAAAATTTTGATTTTGGACAGATTTGGACTGTCAGAAGTTCGACATTCGATAAAGACCTTCTAACCGTTTGATCAATCCCAAATTTGGACACGAGATATAGTGATCAACCACATTTCATATCCAATTGGTTTGAGGATGATCAACGGTTCAATCTCAAGAACCATTAGGAGTACTGAAGCCCTGCCAAGTTGTCAAATGCAGAAGACCAGCAGCAGAATAAGCATTCCTGGCCGCGACCCAGAGGCTCGTGCCAGCCGCCAGAAGACATCAAGTTGCGGCCAGCTCAATTTCGTCTCGAACCATGCCCGTTTGCAAGCTCACTTCAAATCCAATGCCGTTCTACACAAGAAAAATCCCTAGACGCCTTTTGAAGAGCTCAAGACTTATATATATGTTGTTTTAGGTCTCTTATTCGACACACACCTCATAGATACGAAATTTACCATCAACCTCTTTAGCTTTTGTTCTTTGTTCTTAGTTTAGGTAGATAGGGATTTCTCTTGAACTCTTTTTGTTTCTATTCTGATTTATCGATTGCGCATTCATTAACTTCGATTTTGCTTTGCCTAATTATGTCTGAGTAGTTTCATAGTTGGGTTTAAAAAGGGTTTAATCAAAGAGAATTTCATGATTGATAAGGATAACAAGTATTGAACATAGCTTGATTTCTAGAAGTTCTTTCTTTTAGGTTTATTCTTATTGCATGGAGTTAGCTTCACGAACTAGCTAGTGATCTTAGGATTGATAAAGCCACAAAAGTGCTGAATTTATTAACCGCTTAGGAGAGCAATTACACTAAGCATGGGCATTCGGGTACCCGTTCGGTTCGGTTCGGTTCTTTCGGGTTTCGGATACCCAAATTTTAGAAGTTTAGGACCCATTCGGGTATTTTCTTTTTCGAATCGGGTTCGGTTCCGCCCGGGTTCGTGTCGGGTTTTGGGTATCCTGAATTTATCCCAATTTTCGAAAAAACTAAAAAAATTATTTAATTTAAATAATTTTTGGTTAAATTTTGCAAAAAATATTTATTTTTGACAAATATAACTAAAGATTTTCGAATATTTCGAGTATTTTGGTTATTTCGGTTTATAATTGTTATTTCAAAACTAAAGATACATAATATTTTAGATATATAATTGTATTTCGTATATTTCGGGTACCGTTCGGGTTTCGGTTCGGTTCCGGTTCAGTTCGGGTACTCAAAATATTTTATAAGAGGAACCATCCGGATATTTGTAACTATTCGGTTCGGTTCGGTACCTTCTAATTTGGTTCGGTTCCAGTTCGGTTTATGGCTTCCGGGTATTTTGCTCAGCCCTTTATTACACTATAAGATACGAAAGCATACTTATAGAGCTTTGTGAGCGCATACGAACTCGACCTTATTGCGTGTTTGATCTCGTAGCTACCAACGGAAGCTGTGTAGTTAAGTCGTTAGACATAGGTAGTCGATTCTACGACAGTAGGTCGCCTATACATCCGTGTTCTAGTTTAGGGAACTTTGAGCTAGAATCGATTAGAGCTTTGTTATCTTGTTTAAATCAACATGAATCTTTGTGATACCCCTGGAAGACCCAACGCCTAGTTTGTATAGTTTACATTCGTTTTTACTTTTCGTTTAGCTTGCATACTGAATCGTGACACTCTCGAAATCATCAGTGTCTTAGGCTTCACTTCTAACCTTTTACAGACTTTTGCAGACGGGCGTAGATTCTCTGTGGATCAACCCCTAAGTACTACAGCGTACATCTGTTCACTTGCAGACACCTAAGGTTTATAAATTTAAAACCTGACCACATCAATAGTGGGCCTTGAATTCCCGCTCACAAAGCTATTTTGGTAACATTTTTAAACTTAAATTTTGATTCTAATATATATATATATATAAGGGCAATATATATATATATATTGATGTACTGAAACTATATTTTTAGTAAGAAAAATCGGTATATGGATGTTCACTTCACATTGATATTGCGATATGCGAAGGGTAATAGCAGGAGAATTTACAAATTATAAGGGCAACTCTAACGAGACTGCATATCACCATATTTGGTGTGAAATCAACTCCAACAAGACTGCATATTGGACGGCAAATATGGATTTTTGGTGTTTTATGAACAGTGTCACACCAAATATGGTGTGACACTGTTCATAACACCAAACATTAAAATATATATATATATTTTTTTTATTAAATAATTATGATTAGTTTGTTGTTTATTCATTGATTAAATCTGTAACCAAACAATAAATATACCATTAATATTTTTATACTATTTCACTTTTAATAATATACAATTAAATTATAACACAAATAAAATATTAATTTGCACAAAATATCTAAATTAATACGCAAATTGATTAAAATTTAAAATACATATTAAAATCCAATTAAAAACTGGAAACCTTAAATTACAAAATTAAAAAAAATAAAATAAAATAAATGCAACAAGATAATTTTTAAAAACATAATATTAATTTAAACAATAATCTACTATCTGGGAAAATCATTTCCGCTAAGATAGTTATAGTACTGAGTAAAATCTTGATGGTCACTTGGTGATTTTGGGTCTTCACTTTGAGGTTGTTGTTCTTGAACATGTTCTCCTTGAGCTTGATCTCCTTGAGCTTGATCTCCTTGATAACGAGATGCTCGATATTGAGATCCATGATATTGGCTTTGCGAACCTTCTCCGTGTTCTTCATATTGGTTTGTTGGTGCTCTTCTTCTCAAAATTATCGCTCTTTCATTTTCAATATACGCACGACACGCTGGATCAGTTATAGAACTCAAATCCGCGAATAATATTTTATGCTCTTGTTTCATTCTTTGTACCTCGACCTTCTGTCTTTGAATTTCATTTCTTTCAGAAGTACCTTTAGCAATAGCTTTGAGAAGCTCATCATTTTGCTCCATCATTTGTTTAAATTGTTCATCAGATTGTTGTTTTCTCTTTGCTTTTTTCATACCCATAGGTCTTCGAGATAAATTAAAAGTGGCTTCTAAACTACTTGTATTTAGATCGAATAAACTCATACCAGGGGATGTCGATGAATCCTCTTGGAATGATGGAGATGACATAACATTACGACCTTCTTCTTGAAATGCAGCGGCTCTATGAGCATGGTGATATATCATGGTTTTTACCCCATTTAAGCCATGATATAAGTCCTTTTTATAGAGTCCTTCTATTGTTTTGTAGTCTTTTAGAGTCTTTTACAGGTCATAGCACATTTGGAGTATTATTGGAAGTATTGGAGCTTTCTGGAGCAGTTTGGAGCAGAAGCAGAAGTTGTGTCGCTGAGAACCTGATTCCACGACAGGCATCGATCGATACCCCCTTGGTATCGATCGATACCCTTCGAGGCTGACACAACATCGCGACTTAATGAAGAGTTGAAGAATTGCAATTTGGTCCAGAAGTTTCTGATAATTACAAGAAGACCCCAGATCGTGTTTTAGGTTATAAATAGGAGTCTTTAGCCACTTGTTTAGGCTATGCCTTTTTAAGCTTTATTTTACTTTGGTTTTGAGCAAGTCTGATTTCCCTTCGTCCGAGATCAGATCTCAAGAACCCTTTGTTATTATTCTATTGATGATTTATTCATACATATTGATTGTTTCATTCTCTATGTCTGAGTAGATCGACCTTAGGTTTAGGGTTTTCTCACAAAGGATTTCTCTGAATGCTAGGTTGATTATCTGTTAGGATTCACCATCT
>PKML01043686.1:148993-173475 GCA_002933935.1 Eutrema yunnanense | reverse complement strand
GATACCTTAAGAGACTAAAAAGTCTTGTATCACGAGTATTCTTTAGTGTTCATGGCCGATTTTTACTAAGACTTTGCTAGGACTTCTAAAGCGATATTTTTTCGTTTTTGGATTCTTGAACTTGGAACACGGACACTATGTGTAGTCTACTTTCATACACCTTACACATCTACAACTTTAATA
Organism: Eutrema yunnanense; assembly: GCA_002933935.1. NCBI lineage: Eukaryota > Viridiplantae > Streptophyta > Magnoliopsida > Brassicales > Brassicaceae > Eutrema > Eutrema yunnanense. The sequence continues at coordinate 173,292 of PKML01043686.1, read as the reverse complement.
CTCGGTCGGTAGCTTTCGTCTCCGCCCGCGCAAAAAGTTAGTGATTATTAAGGCTCACAACTCCTCCACAAGTATACTTTCAAAATTTTGTGACGGTTTTGCTCATTTACCCTAGGTCAAGCATATGGATCAAGTACTTTAGTAATTCTAAAAATACCTAAATTCAGTTGCAATGAGATCAATCAAGAAAACATGCATTAAGAGAAATGATCAAACGAAGAACCCTAATCGGTATCTTAGTCTAAAAACTTAATAAGAAATCGAACCATGAAAGCTCCTTCGAAACCTTATACCCAACAAGAGAACTACTCAGCCATAAATGAGGTAAACATAATCAATAAATAGTAAAGAAAAGGGATGAAGAAAGCTTATTTATCAAAGAGCTCGAATAGAAAATATTCACTTCAAACCGAAGAACAAAATTGCAAGAGTATTGCTTATGTCTCAAAGCGTGAAAGAAAAATGTCTAATGATGTGTGTATGTCGTAAAAGACTAAAAAGACTCGTTTTGGTCGCAGCATGGCTTGGCCACGGGTGCGTGGCTTCTGGCCGCGGCGAACAGGTGGTTGGCCGCGGGTCGAGCTCCTCCAGATGCAGTGAGATGAAGCTTGGCCGTGGGTCGGGGCTCTCCTGCCACGGTGGACTTCTCTTCATGGCAGCTTCATCTGCCTTCAGTGATTCGGGTATATTTAAGGATCCAACCATTGGATCGTCTCCAATCCAATTGCATTTGAAAGCTGGTTGTAACTACTTTGTTGTGTCCATATTTGCTGATGATCAGACCGTGAGAAGGTCTTCTTTGATTGAAAGACTTCTGACTGTCCGAGTTTATCCAAAAACATAATTTGGTTCCGAAATGCACTTCTTTATCCCAAGTTACCTGAAATCTCTTTCAAAATACTAAAACATGGAAATCATTTAAAAACCATTAAAAAAGGAGTTAAAACACCTACATAAGATATTAAAGTGATCCATAAACAGGTGTTATCAACTCCCCAAGACCTAGACATTTGTTTGTCTTCAAACAAAACAGAAATCTAAACTCGGAAAGAGGTTTTCGAAAATATAGGAACTAACAAAAATCTTAGTGACCGTCCTTCTAAACCATAACCAACGTAATGCATCAATCGGGCTTAGTCTAGAAAATTCTCACCAAAGTACTGCAACGCTAGTCCAAGGTATCTGTCATGCGAAAATCTAACCATTCGAAACCTAACTTTCAGCTAACTAGCTCTTTACATTCATTAAAAGGTTGCGTGATTCTTATCAGGTGAGGTTAAAAGTGTTTCGGGTTACTGTATTTTCGCCGGAGGATGCTAGATAATATGCAAAACAGCAAGAGAGGATGAAGCTGTTGATATCCACAGTTTCCAGTCACTTCCTACTCGCACATGTGTAGTTGCAGATTCTTTCTTCTTCGGGAAGTACTTCTCACTCCTTATAAAAGTGGATGAAAGATTTAGGAGCTCTGAAATATTTTATTGCCATATAAGTTGCAAGAAATTCGAGTTGCATGTATCTATACCAACGGAAATACGCTCTTGACATCATCGCAGATTATGGTCTTCTCGCCTCCAAACCAGCTGCGTTTCCGCTAAAAACAAAACAACAAGTTAGCTCTCTCTGAATCTCCACTTCTACCTGATCCACAACGGTATAGACGACTCGTCGGACGGCTTATCTATATGGGCGTTACTATGCCAGACATGGCATATTGTGTACACGTTTTGTCACAATTTATACAAAGCCCACGGGAAGACCAATGGCAGGCTGCTTTGAGAGCTGTCCGATATTTGAAAGGCAAACCGGGTCAGGGAATCCTTCTTCGATATGATGCCAATTTCCAAATTTCAGGGTGGTGTGATGTTGATTGGGTAAGTTTTCCAATAACGAGAGGATTTGTAACTGGGTATTTTGTGCAGCTTGGTGACTCACCTATATCATGGAAGACATGCAAGCAGGAAATAGTGAGTATGTCTTCTGCCGAAACTGAATACCGTGCGATGTCGTTCTTGACGAAAGAACTCATAAGGCTGAAACGAGTTCTTGGCGCTCTTGGAGTACGACATGAGAACCCGATGTTGGTATATTGTAATAACAAGGTGGCTATTCACATAAGTACAAACCCGGTATTCTATGAAAGAACGGAACACGTTGAACTGGATTGCCATTTTGTACGTGATGAAATTCTCCTAGGTACGATTGCAACTTCTCATGTTAATAGTCGTTCTCAATTGGCAGATATATTCACAAAGGTTTTAGGACATCACGAGTTTGATAATTTCAAAATCAAGTTAGGCATACAAGACTTGCATACTCCAACTTGAGGGAAGGGGGATATTGGAAAATCAAATTATATCCTATTACGACAATTACTGAGTAATTGGAGTACATATTAAAACTGATTTTATGCATTGACATTACTTGCGAATCATTTACAATTACTGTATATCTTATGTTTTTAGGAATCTACTTTCATATAAATGTATGTAGAGAGTTATTGCAATACACACAGAAATCTTTTCCTCAATAGTCAATACCTTATGTCTCTGTTTATTATAAAAAAAAAAACCAAAAAGAGAACATTTATACACGAGATCTATGTTGGTTTCATGTTTTGAAACAGAGCAGCCCATCGTGTCTGATCATCGTCTCTTTTATTGTACTCCACATAAACACTTGGGCTCGGTGGTCTTCCCTTCAATGGCCCTGATAATCTTAACCGTTCGTTTAAGTTTCCATCTAACTGTCCCGACACAACAGGGCTTCTATAAGTTAAGACCAGTCTTTCTTGGACACTTCGATCTAACGGTCCAGATAGGTTTAAGCTTCTGTTGGCTGCAAACGTAATTTTCTCTTGTGTACAATGCTTAAGATCCAATGGTCCAGATTTCGCGATCCTCTTTCTTTTGATCACAGGTAATATTTGTAGCTCAGTCTTTTCTGCATTGACTTTATTATATCCTGAAAGTGTATAAAATAATATTCTTAACATACAAAAGTTAGAGCATCTCCAATGGGAATTTTTTTTAGAGAAAGTCTCTAATCAAAAAAATAATACAAAAGAAATAAATAATATTATTTAATTAAGAGTCTCTAAAAAAAGGTGAAAATAGTCTCTTAAGTCTCTTATTTAAGAGACTATGGGGTGAGGTTCTAAACATTTTTAGAGATTCTTCTAATTAAAAATTAGTATATATTATTTTAATATTTTTTTTTTTTATTAGATACTCACGGAAGAAACTCCCATTGAGAGTGCTCTTTCATCACATCAACTTTAAACGGTAATTAGCCGGACATATATATATAAGAAACAAATTTCTTTATCAGCTTTATCCTACCTATTCACCTGTGAAACAACAAAATTTAGACTTCTTGCTTCATTCATAAATGCAATTTGGTAAAGAAACCTTCACCTTTCTCTTCAATTTCATATTTAATTTAAACTCAAAACCGAATCAATCTTCATAATAAATCCGGCCAGTATGATAATTTTAAGGCTAATTTTTATGTTACGCATAAGGGATTGTTTAGCAAATAATTTTCCTTATAACAGAATATTAGTGTTGTTATTATATATATATAGCATATCCCGTTACAAAAAAAAAAGTTGTGCTTAGGTGCATTATCCCTACCAGTCACAAACGCTTCTCCACGGCAGGCTTGTGGTGGCGACTGCTTCTCCTTCAACGGTTCAACCACGGAGTTTCCTCCGAGGTAAAGCCACTTGTTCAAGCGATTTCTGATACTTTTGGTCGCCCTTATGACGGCATAGATGAGTTTGGCCGAGGCTGGACGATTGTGATGGCAGCCGAGTGCTTGTGTTTCTCTCTTTGAGTGCTTGAGAATCTCTAAGCGGTCTTTAGCCGCAGTAATGCCAACTCGCCGGAGAAAGTTGTGGTTGAAAAGAGCGATGTCTTCACTCCGGAGGTTCTTCTGAGCGAATATGAGTCCGTACTCATAGCTCAGGGTCGGGTCAAGATCGGTTTTAGATAGCCACAAGAACCAATCCATCGTGTGTGTGTGTTTGTGTCTGATGTTCTGTTAGTTTGGAGGGTATATAAAGATGATATCACTATAACTAGCTTTGATTATTTTAGCCAAAAAATAAAAATGATATTGGGGGTTATTTTAATTTATTTTAGAGATGAGGGAGACACATATAGGAGACAAATAAAGGTAGTAAAGAAAACACGGCTTTTGGCTTCTATATTTCTAACGCAATATGGTAGTGGTTGTGAGTTAGATATATATGTATATATATATTTTTCTGATTTAGGTGTATTTACTTTTTCAAGCAACTCAGTTTCCATAGATATTTATAATATCCACGAAGTTCGGGTACAAACCCGAATATCTTCATGAATTGAAACTAAGAACATCTCCAAACAACCACTATTAAAAAAAAACATAAAAAGAGAATAGAGAGAGAATGTAGAAAGTATCTCATTTTAGACACACATGACACAAACTCTCTCCAAGTGTCCTTCTATAATTGGTTCAATTTTATTTTAAAATTAAAATATTAATATTTTTTTTTGTTGAGACACCTATGTTGAGAGTTGAGAGTTGAGATACTGGCTATATGCATTGGTGAGACACTCTCATGGGTGTTTCACCAATAAAATATTATTTTTTTAAAAAAAAATATACAATTAAATTTTATAACAAAAAAAAGTTGGATTAATCCAAACATGACACACCTCAGCAAAAAGGTGTCTCAACTTTTTTTTGAAGTTTCTCATTTGAGACAGTCTTCCTTTCTCTTTTTTCACTTTTTATTTTTATTTTTATTTTTTTTAAATGAGGATGTCCTAATGCAGATGGCATAATGGATGCAAGTGCTGTAAGCTGCTGATAATACTATAACACAACATATATCATTCCTACAAAAAAAAGAAACCGAACTCGCACAAAAAAACCAACTCTTTATACTTTTTTTTTATGAGGTTTACATAAATCATATATTCTAAGAGCATCTCCGATGGTTTCCTTCAAATTCTTATTCAAAAATGAAAAAGGGTTTTTTCCAACAGTTTGCTTCATTTTTGTCTTCAAAAAGAATATTCCAAATATATCCTATCTCCATTTTATTATTAATTGTTAATAAACCCCTTTACTTTTCAGTTTTACAAACTTTCACCTACTTATTTTATTTATAACAATTGTTCAACAAAATTATGATTTTAGATAATTTAAACATTTATTATATACATAAAATTACATTACATAATGTAAGAACAAACAACAGTAGAATTTTATGATGTACTAGTAGACATATATTTTTCCCATAAATGATCAATTAACGCAATTCAAAGTACGAAATGAGTTTTTATATATGTGATTTGCATTTTTACTTTATAATTTGATTGGATAAACGCATAGTTTTAAAATTAACTGGGTAAAAAAAACATATAATTTTGTTTGGGTATAAAACAAAACAAATAAAAAATTGAAGACACATTTTGTAAATAAAAAAAAATTCACCTTCAAAAAATGAAGAAATGAATAGTGTACCTTCAAATATGAAGAAACACTATTTATTTCTTCATTTTGAATGTGAAATTGAAGTACCATTGGAGAATGATTTCTTCATTTTTACCTTCAAAATGAAGGAAAATGTGAAATTTGAAAGATCATTGGAGATGCTCTAATAGGAACGTATCACAAAAAAGTGATATTGAATGAAGGTATTTTTGGCTGTTTTTTAGTCACTTTTTAAAAGTTTCATAAAGTTTTTAGCATTTTCTGGACTTACTGCATCCATAAGTGTTTCAATATGGGTGTCTCAAAAAAAAAATTTAATATTTTAATAAAATTTAGTTATAAAATTAAATTTTAATTTTAAAATAAAATTGAACCAATTAAAAAATACACTTAGAGAGAGAGTGTTTCATGGGTGTCTCAAATAAGACATTATCTACACTCTCTCTTTTTTTCTTTTTTTTTAATGGTCCCACATTGCACATGCTCTAAGAGCAATTGGACCAATACAATATTACTTTCTTTTTTTTATTAAATAATTAAATTTATTAAAAATAAAGAATTGGAACAATGAGAATTGGACACATATAGTTTGGGTATCTCAAGTTTTATTTTTTGGTATCTCAAATGAGATACTCACCTCTCTCTCTCTTCTCTTTTGAATTTTTTTCTTTTTTTAATGGGTGGGTATCTCATTGAGATACTCCCATTGGGGTTGCCCTAAGACCATCTTCAATGGGGTGTCTTATTGAAACACCCACCATTAAAAAAAAAGAGGAGAGAGAGTGAGATAGGTGTCTCACCAATGTTGAGACATTGCCTATGAATGTGTCTTTTTTTTATTGGTTCAATTATTTTTTTTAAATTAAAATTTAATTATAAAACTAAATTCTATTAAATTATTAATATTTTTTGGTTGAGACACTCCTTATGAGTGTCACCAATGCACATGCTATAACATTTTTTGTATTTTATACGGATTGACTTTCCAATCGTATACATGTATAGTACTGCACGAATCAACGGTATACAGTACACGAACCAATATGAAGTAAGGGCAAAATCGTCATTTGATATAAAAGAAGACAAAAAAAAAAATGCCAAAACTTAAAAAAACTTTGAAAAAGTGAATGTGGGTGCAATTATCTCTCGAATGAATTCACATCACGCTTACTGAACTATCATTTGCAAAAGATGCGGTTAGACGGACTTTGCTTCATAGCTAAATATCATGCAAGGTTTTGTAATGGTTTTTTAGTGTTGAACATGGTGCCGTATTTATTTCACATATAAGATTTTCTCCATTTTAGAATTAGTTTTGTTATTTTCTTATATTCATCACTATTTTCTTTTTTTTTTGTCAACCACTGTTTTCTTTTAATCAAGAAGTTACATAAGTTGCAATCGATAATATAATTGGACCGTTAGCTAAAATATGCATTATTTTATTTTCCATCGTTGGGATCGTAGTTCGATATTCTCTAGGATCAGGCGGTACCTATTTCGTATAGGCTACTAGCAAGAATCAATAAATACACAAAAAATAGAAAGGAAACTTGCTTTAATTACTTTTTGCAGTCAACTGACCGCAAGTTTCCTATCGCTTCCGTTTAAACAGAAATCATGGAAGACTTCCGTCTAAAAAGTCGACCATAACTCATTAAAGATGGACCACAATGTATAAGAAATCTACAAATTAATTTGGTAGAGCAGATGCACAGTAGTCAATGCTCCACTCCCCAATTTATTGGCCGAAAATGATCCATTAACGTGGGTAGCCCCAAGTAGTACCTGTCTTTAATTAACCCAACCTCTACCTATATGCCTCTCTCGTCTCTATCTACGTCTCTTTTACTTCATATGATTTGGTGAGTATGCTTCGTATTAGGGCTTGCATATGCTTCTTTTTTTTGGTTTTCTACTTTTAATTTAAACTAAGTTAAACGTTATTTATCATTTAAAAAATAAAGTAAATTAGATTAATGTCATTTTGATGATTACTAGGAAGATCATGATTTTAGTTCAAGGTTTTTTCTTGGTTTTAGGAATTTTGTGTCAACATAATTTACTATGTATGTTTGATAATAAGTCTTTTCATTATTCTTCTTCTCTCTTCAAAGGAAGAGAGATATGCAAACCCCCTAAGAGCATCTCCAATGTATTCCCTCATTTTTATTTTCAAAATGGAGTTGGATTTCTCTCCAATGTATTTCTCCATTTTTTTACTCCAAAAAGAACATTCTTAGTATATTCTTCATTTTTTATTTTATTATTAATTGCTAAAAATACACTTTATCTATAAAATTTACAAATCAACTCATTATTTTTTTTCTTTCAAAACTTTCACAAATTGTGATATTATTTGAATTTAACCATTACAATATCATAAAAAATAACAAAACAAAGCGCATTTTAATTTAAACATCACATTTTCAATATTTTCCCATACATGATCAATTAACGCATTAAAAGAATTTAAGGAAGAAAACAAAATTTTTGTTTCAAGACTTGAATTCGATACAAGATCCGAATCTTCGTGCATATGTTCAGAGTGAACAAACACGGATTTTACAAAAAGGGCAGAGCAACAACAAAATCAACAAAATCCACCTCAATCTGGTTCATTTGGATAATATTTTAATGATCTTGGTGGATCTGGAAGCGGTTTACCAGATTATTATTAGTCGTTTTTGCATTAAGTTTACTTTATGTTATTTATAATTTTAGTATTTTTAAATTTAATATTAGTTTATGATATTATAATAAAATCCCATCATCATATCTATAAATTTTAATCGAGTCCAAATATATTTTAATTATTTAATTATATTAAATAAGAAGTGAAATTATTACAAGAATATTTGACGAGTCATATTTTGTTGTGCTGTTGTGCATATGTGACAAGTACATTACTTAAAACTTTTTGGAAAATAATGAAACCATAAAATCATTGTCTCGTAATATTTGTTAAAATGAAAGGTATAGTTTTTAAAAAATGATAAAATATGAAGGACTAAATTATAAATAAAAAAATTCAACTCCATTTTGGAGTTGAAAATGGAGTTACTCCATATTTGGAGGAAAAAATGGCATTTCCCCATTTTGCAGTTAAAATGGTGTAAGGTTCGAGATGATTTTACAGCAAAATAGCATTTGGAGTAAAAAATGGGGTAGGGTTGGAGATGCCCTAAAAACAAATATGTTATTAACATATATTCTATTGCGAAGCTCGACAGTATTAGTCATAACTTGAAGTTTATGCATATTATTTTTACAAGTGGATTCATTTATATTTTTAATATAATAACATTTGAAGGACAATTTTTAGAAGATAATGGATTAAAACAATTCTCCCTATAAATTAATAAAATCTCATAGTCATGATATTATTATTTTATAAAGGTTTTACTGTATGTATCTCTATAATATTATTTAAGAAGACATTTTTAAAAATGAACTTTGTTTTGTAAGTTATTACATGAAATGTCATTACAAATAACAAATAATAATTAAAATAGGAAATGATATAATAGTCTTTTATAATTATTGATTAGAATATGAAAAGTATATATTTTGCAGTAAAGATATTAATTATTATTTAATTTCATAATTATTTTTAATACTATATATTTTTAAATAATAATCAATTCATATATATTCAAAGAAAAAAAAATCTATTCAAAATCTTGCTATATTTTTCACTATAATTTATTATATTTTATTCGAATATATATATCAAAACAAAAGTTGAAAAATATTTTACTAATTTTATAAAAAGTTAGACACAAGAAAACTATTTTTTTAAGAGTTCGTAAACTAACCACAAAAACTAGAGTCATTTAACGGTGCATATTAGAGTTATGTTTTCAAGATTATAAGTTTTTCCGAGTTAGCCCGAATAATATTTTAATTCACTGCAAAACGAGTTAAATAGACAAATTATCACAAATTGAAAACTTTATCTATAATCATTAGTTATCTATATTGTAAAATTCAGATACAATCAATTTTTCTTAAATTTCAATACAATTTTTTTATTTTTTTAAATTACTCCGCGCTATAATTAGAGCGGCTTAAATCCTAGTTCTATATATATTTATGGGGGCATATTGGGAGTTGGATTTGTATAGAGTTTATTGATTTTAAAAGTAAAGATATTTGTTAAACTGTTAGAGAGTTTTGTGTATTTAAAATGTTTAGTTATAAAAACTTTTAGAATCTTAAGGATTTACATGGTATTATCAAAGTTGTATTTAATGAACAAAATAGTAAAAACTCTATGTCCCAATAACACTAGATTTTAAAAGAATCACAAAATCAATGATAACTAAACTTTTTGAATAACAAGTGATTTTGAGTGGAATTTAAAAGTCATCAAGTTAATAACAATGGATTTTACTAAGAATATAAAAATCCATAAAACCAATAACAATGGATTCTAAAATTAAAAAAAAAACTCTTTAATAATCAATCTTCCAATAGCTCCCTCTTAATACTTTAAAATAAAAAAATTAATGAATATTTCAATTAATTAATTTAATATATTATATTAAGCGTTTAATTATCTACATATCTTAATTTTATATCTTGTTCATATAATGTGTGTCTTCGTCTCCAATCAATTAATTGAAATAAGCTTGTATTAGGTAGGTTAAAATCAATTAATTTTATATCTTGTTCATTTGAGCTATAAACTAGGTAGATATCGACGTTTTTCCCTTTTTCATCCATTTAGCTGACTCGTAAGCTTTTTTTCTTCATTCTTTTTATTTTCTATCATGGTTATTTTCCTCTTTATTCATATGATTACAAAGAGTTGACTATGATACACTACCTCTATTATACAACTTCTTCGATATACATCATAGATTTTTCACATTTTTTCTACACATTCCGAACAAATTTATTCTTTATTAAACATCATGAATTTAACATTCTCTTATAATTGCAACATAGCGACTGGAAAATATGATTGAGTTTAATAAACTGGTAATCACGTTTAAAAAACTACGTTAAAGATAATCTGACCCGTTTAACCCCTAACCTGACTCCCTAACCCGACTCAAAACCAAACTTAATAAAAAATCAAAATCGATTTGGGGACATAATTAGGATTCTAAAGACTGAGAGTCCATGTTTTTTTTTCTGCGAGTAACAATCAAGAGTGTCAGTGAAATTAGTGGTTTGTTTCTGGGTTGATGATGGTGATCTCTAATCAACCTAGTCATGTTTTCTAAAACTCTTTTTGTTGTATGTGTAGTCATTTGTAAGGATTTACCATCATGAATATATTCATCTTGGTTGTCTGATTCGGTCTTATAATTCTTATTATATATACAATTCATATGCTTCATGTCGACGTGAATTGTTAATATGTTACAACTTGACTGAGAAATCGAAGAACGACATCCACATAGCATGACGACTCGCTCTATAATATATCACATTCCAAAGTAATCAATCATATTCCATTATTGAAATAAGAACTACTAAAATCTTCGATACAAGTGAGAATAAGGAAAAAGAAAATCGCTTTATTGGGTTTTACTAGAACAACAAATTTACCCTAGTCAATGTTTGGAATAATCGTTTCTGTTATCTTCTAGACTCTTACAAAGTATCGATCAGAGAGAAGAAAATCCCCAAATAACTCTAAATCCAAACACAAAAACAAAGCAAAAAAAGTAAACAAACCTTGAGATTTCGTTGTGAAAAAATATTGATGAAATCTCTCTTTCTATTCTGGTTTTCTCTCGTATTTAAAACCCTATTTAAGTTTTGTTTCGAGTCAGGTTAGGGAATCAAGTTACGGGTTAAACGGGCCATATTATCTTAATCGTAGTTTTTAAACGCGATTACCGGTTTATTAAATTCAATCACAATTTACAATCACTATATATGTTGCAATTATAAAAAAAATGTTAAATTCATGATGTTTAGTAAATAACAAATTTATTCAGGATGTAGAAAAGAGGCGAAAATTTTATGGTATATATCGAGAAAACTGTATATTAGAAATAGTTTACCAAAATCAACCCGACTACAGACACTAAAAAATTCCTAAATTTGCGTGACATCCGACTTCCACATGTCTATATTGTTAAAAGAAATTTACTGTCTGATGAAGAAAATTGCACTTTATTCTTCCTTAGTCTAGTGGTCACTAATCATTTTTTAAATAATCATTACATGTGTCATAACCATCGGCTCGGCCTGATGCTGATTGTCCTTTTAATTTTTTCGTCTTGCTAAATTGAAGTCTTACAATTGTAAGAAACGTAAGAAAATATATTTTAATCCATTATTTAAAAGAAAAAGTTTAAAATAAACATTGAGATTTGCTAGAGCTGTTGGAAACTCTATTATTGTGAGATTTGCTAGAGCAGTTGGAAACTCTATAATTGCGAGCTTTTGGCAGAATCGAAGCCTTAAAATCTGGGGATGCTAGAATTTGACAGCCACCCATAATAATTTAATTCTATAGTGTGTTATTTTAGCATCTATTTTCAATTTACTTAAGGTTTAAAATCTGGGGATGCTAGACAGCCACCCATAATAAATTAATTCTTTAGTGTGTAGTTTTAGCATTTTTTTTTTTTTTTGAACAACTACTTCATTACTAAAGTTTGAGATTACACATGAAAGATAGAGGCAGAACAGCTAAGAGCTCGTTTTGCCAGGGCGTCAGCCGAAGTGTTAGTTAGACGCGGAATAAAAACAACGGAAGAAAAGATGAATTGAGATAACATAAAGTAGATGTCGAGGAGGAGTCTGTGGAGCTTCTTAATCTTTTCCCGAGAGTTTATAGCTCGGACAAGGTCCTGAGCATCCGATTTTAAACAAATCTTAGTGTATCCCTTCTCCAAGGCCTGTGTCAACGCAGCCCGGATAGCTAGCGCTTCTGCCATTATAGGGGATAACACAAAGTTCTCTGCCGAATGGTTACGACAAAGTTCCGTTCCATCCTTGTCAAAGAAAATCCAGCCAAAACCTGCCAATTTTGAGCTTTCAGCCCAAGCTGCATCTGAATGGAAGAGGATCAAGTCATGCGATGAAGTAACATGAAGCGTAGTTCTTTGAATAGTCGTTTTCGATATTATTGAGAACTGAGAACCTTGCCATTCTCTCGCAGTAGTGATAGCATTGCTTAGAGTTTCTTCGGGTGAAAACAATTTGGATTCAAAGAATCGACAATTCCTAGCTGTCCAGAGAGCCCAACACAGCCATGGAAACAGAGGGCCTGTGCCTAAACCCGTTGGAGGGAGACAAAGCATTTGAGTAGATTGCATGAATCCTGATTGAAAATCGGGGATTAATGATGAATCAACTGTGGCTTGGAAAGGAGCGAGTCGCCAAACTTGTAGAGAGAAGGGGCAGTGGAAGAACAAATGTTCAGAAGATTCTAATTCACCACAGTGAATGCAACCTGGATCATCAAGGAGCCTTCTGTCGAGTAGAGTCTCGCCCACCGGAAGCGAGTTTTGCATTGCTTTCCACATAAACACCCTAATTTTGGGGGAGCATTTTCCGAACCAGATCATGGAAATCTAATTAAATTTTTGATGAGAGGTATCGACCTGTTGGGGAAGTTGTGATCTAGGGATGTGGTATCCAGATTTGGAGGAGTAGATTCCTGATTTGTTTGGTAACCATGCATACACATCGTCAAATTCTGTTTTGCTTGGTCTGAGCCAGAGGATTTGTGATGAGAGATCATGGAACAGCTCTTCGATTTTCCCTCTGTTCAAAGATCGTGAATCTTCCGACAGCATGGCAGCAACAGTTAAGTCTTTTGACTCAAGGGTTAGAGGACCCATCGGTTTCTGAGGCATGTCAAGAGAAATCCAAGGATCATTCAAGAGAGAAGTGTCTCCGCCATCTCCGATAACTTTGCCTAGTTGTAGCTTGATTAGATCCCTACCGATCATAATACTTCTCCATTCGTGTGAGGCAGATGATGCTGTTGAAATTTCCAGAAACGTATTCTCCTTGCAATATTTTCCCAAAAGAACCTTAGCCAACATACCGGTGGGTTGAGTGAGAATCCTCCAACTCAACTTCGCAAGGAGAGCATCGTTAAAGCATTGGATGTCACGAAATCCAAGCCCTCCATCTTTCTTAGATTTTGTAAGCTTTTTCCAAGATACAAAGCACATCTTCTTTGTTCCGGGTTTTGAATCCCACCAAAACCTTGTTAATTCGGATTGAATCCGTTTACATAGACTTGAGGGAAGTTTAATGCAAGTCATGGAATAGGTGGGGATGGCAAGGAGAACCGACTTTATCATATTTAATTTTCCTGCTGTCGATAGTCATTTCGACGACCAACTAACAGCTTTTTGTCGTATACGGTCTACTATTTGAGTAAAAAGATCCTTCTTTCTTCGACTGAAACTCTCTGGGAGGCCAAGATATTTTCCTTGTCCACCTTCTTTAGAGATTCATAGGGCTGCATTGACACGGTTTTTGATCTCCAATGGTGTCTTTCCCGAGAACATAATAGACGAATTATGGACATTAATCTTCTGGCCTGATGCAGTTTCGTAGTTTCTGAGAATCAACATTAAAGAGTCATATCACTGAGGGTTTGTCTTACAAAAGAACATAGTATCATCCGCAAAGAGAAGATGGTTCACTCTCGGGCTTCCCCTTGACACTCTAATGCCGGATAAGTGCCCTGAAGCTTGAACTCTCCTACACAATCCCGAGAGGACCTCACCACAAAGAATGAAAATAAACAGGGATAGAGGATCCCATTGGCGGATTCCTCTTTGTGGTAAAATGTGTCCTTGAGCTGTTCCATTAATCAAGGAGTAATACACTGTCGAGATACATTGCCGAATCCAATTAACCCACTTCTCGTGGAACCCGAGCCTTTCTAGCACCGAGGTGATGAACCTTTAAGAAAGTGTAATATTTCATGTGTTATCAGAACGTTGTCAGAAATGGCTCTTCCGGGAACAAAGGCTGACTGAGTTTCAAATATAATTGATGAGAGAATTGGTTGGAGACGTTGAGTCATAATCTTAGAAATAATCTTGTAGAAGACGTTGCATAAAACAGTGGGACGGTAATCTGAAACTGCCTTCGGGCTCTTGATCTTGGGGATTAGACGAATATGAGTCTGATTGAGGTTTTGTGACATCATATCGAAGGAGAAAAAACCCTGAATCTCCTCTATTAGAGAAGAGCTGACGACTGACCAATTCGATTGGAAGAAGCTGGATGAAAACCCATCTGGGCCAGGTGCCTTATCAGGGTGAATAGAGAAAAGAGCAGAACGGATTTCATCCTTGGATGGATCGGCAATCAGAGCCTCATTTATTTCAGAGGATATTCACGGTTGAAGAGCTTGAGCTACAGTTTCAAAGCACTCTGTATTTTTGGAGATAAAGATATCTTGGAAATAACCGTTGATCACCCCCACAATCTCTGGTTCCTCATATAAAGCCTTCCCCGCATTGTCTTCTATGACTGAGAATTTATTAACCGCACGTCTTCCTCGAGTAATTGCATGAAAATAACCAGTATTCTTATCTCTCAAAGTGAGCCATAAGATTTTACTTCTTTGCTTCCAATAATCCTCCTCTTCTTTATAAGCCTGTTTCAGCGCTTGATTGATTTTTGTGATGTTTGATTCATTAAGAAAAGGAGAGCTCATTGCTTCCTCAAGCTTCTCTTTTGTATCCAAGATGACCTTTTGACTATTTAAATGATGTTTCCTATTCCATTGGGAAACCAGCTTACAACAGTTAGCTATTATTTGTTCCACCGAAGCAAGGGGATCGAAGTTCCAAGCCTCAGACACTAGCTTGCTGATAGCAGGGTTATCACGCATTCGACAGTCATATCTAAAGAGGCCATTCTTACGAGTAGAAAAAGGTCTCATATACGATATCAAATGGCGATGATCAGAACCCTCAAATTGAAGATAATTGCATCTGCCCGATGGAAAAATCTCTGCCCAAGCACCATTTGACATAGATCGATCCAGGCGGCAATGAACTAGATGACTATGTCTAACCCCTCGCCATGAGAGAAAATTTCTGGAGTGTCTGAGATCATACAAGTCGCATTGAGATAAAAAGGCACGAAAGTCTACAAAAGACCCTTCGACACGGACTTAACCTCCAGACTTTTCCGAATTGTCAATTATATCGTTGAAATCCCCTGTAAGAAACAAGGGAGCATCTATGCCCGTAGCTAGCGATGTCAGACTATTCCACACTGCTCTTCTTTTCTGTTGATCTGGCTCTCCATAGACAAATGTGGAAAAGAATGTTTGACCTTTGTATGAGATGAGAGTATCAATATAGTCTTTGCAATTGAATAACACTTCCAATTCAATATCTTGTTGCCAGAACAGAGCCAAACCCCTACCTCCCGGGATGTGGGGCGAAACAAGGAGATGAGAGTATAAACTTAGGCAGTCTAGTTTTTTCAGCACAAAATCATCACAATTTATTGTTTCCATGAGGAAGATGATATCCAGAGCTATTCTTTGATGAAGCTCCTTTATTCTTCGAACTGTCATAGGGTTCCCCATCCCACAACACTTCCAACTCATAAGAGCTAAGGAATCGGACTTGGCGGAGAATGAAAATCCGCCTTCTTCTTCTTTGATATCGCCAGAACGATAATGCTTCTAGGGGGACTTCTTGTAGATGTTGATGAACTTCTTTCTCTGTGAGGATGTGATTGATGAGAAACAGGGGGAAGTTGCGTTGTAGCCTGATGAACTTGTCCAACACAGATAAGAGGATGAGCTTTGGGGGTGGGGAGAAGATCTGGACTTTGGAGATTGTTGAATTTGCATTGCTAATATTTTTTGTGAACAAGCTCCTGTCAGGACTTGTGGGCTGTTAGCAGAGTTTTTCTTCGAAAGAGGTCTTCCTCTTTTTTTTTTTGGAGGTGCAGGAATGGATTCAACCATTGTGATATGAGCCAGCGAAGCATTCCTATATGGTGAATGGATTCTGGGTTGAGACAATTCTCATACTACATGGATTGAATCCCTGAGGTTTGTGATTTCTTTTGAGGATGAGGCCAGAATAAAGGCTGCAGTTTCCTCCATCATTCCTCTTGCATCTTGATATACTCAAATTAATACCCTAAGAGTACTAAAGCAGTAGTTGTAGTAAGTGTAGGGGTCGAACACAAGGACTCACAGAAATCACACAATAGATTGTATAGTATCGAATCAAGCTAAGCAAATCAGATGGAACAAAAACAATAAGCAGTAAAAGGTTTGTAAATTCGATGGAGGAAAATATAGATTCAGGGTATTTCTCAGGAAATCAATGAATGCATATAAACTAATTAATAGGATTCAGATTTAGCGCGGTTCTTGAACTCAAATCACTAAAGTATAGCTAACCAACTCTCGTTGCGAAAGCTATCTAAATCTAAATTTCAGAATCCTAAATCTCTTTGCAAATTCCTAAGAATAAATCAGCTTTAATTTCAGGTTTGATATGTTCACAAATCAATTAAACAAAATCTCTTTGCGAATAATCAATTTGCTCACCTAAGATTCTATCAGGTAATTAATCGCACTGTCGTGCCTAATCAATTATCCTAAGATCTATGTTCTAGGTAGCTAATCTAGAACAAGCTTTGAACACAACCTAAGCGAAGAACTAATTCAGATGGTGAATCCTAATAAACTAATCAACCTAGCATTAAGAGAAAACCCTTATGAGAACCCTGAACCTAAAGTGGATCTACTCAGACATGGAGATTGAAAGCAACATGATTGAATAGATCATCAAAGAAATCAATAGTAAACATGAGTTCAGAGTTGTCTCTCCAAAAACCAAAGTAGAATAAAGCTTAGCAAAATAAAGCATAGCCAATAAGCCAATAAAGTGGCTGAAAAACCTAATTATAATGCTAAAACACGAATTTGGGTCTTCTTGTAAATATTAAAGTCTTCTGGGGCAAATATGCAATTCTTCAACTCTTGGAAAAGTCGCGGGTCGTGTCTGCTGCGATGGGTATCGATCGATACCAGGGGGTATCGATCGATACTGATGCTTCAAATCGGGTACTCAGCAACACGAACTTCTGCTTTGCTCCAGAATGCTCCAGAAAGCTCCAATATCTCCAATTATGCTCCGAAAGTGCTAAAACCTGTAAAAGACTCTAAAAGACTCCAAAATACTAGAAAGACTCTATAAAACGAACTTATATCATGGCCTAAAAAGGGTAGGAACCATGATATATCAACTCCCCCAGACTTAGCCTTTGCTTGCCCTCAAGAAAATAGAATACTAAACCAGAGAAAGATGTTTGAAAACGTAGAGACTCACCTGTCCATGAACCATCGAAATGACCCTTTTCCCAAGCACCCAAATGTCACCTAACCAGCTTTTGATCTAACCACCATGTACTTCTCCGTAGACATTCGTAACTTTTCCAGACTCCACACATTATCTCGCAGCATTGTTCAAATAAAGCCATCATCGCCAGTTTCATCGCTGCAACCAATGTTCAAGAACCTTCTAGATTCTTTACCATACAATATCATGACAAGGAACCATCCAATTTCACACTTTTTGTATCACTTTCTCTCCGCCGATCTTATTTCTTATTAGATTTGTAAACGTAGAGACTCATTCTTCATCTCTTTTTTTTAGATTTGCATATACACATCAAGGTCCGAGACGCGAGTATTGATGGTGTTTGCCATCGAATCCCCGGTTCTTCCCTCTCTATGTATCAAAGGTTTAGGCGAATAGTGGTATCACAGAAAATTTTCCTAACCTCGCTTTCAACCTTTGTGTGATCATTCCCTCTTAAGTAGAATAATGGGATCGCTGGAAATTTTCCTAGCCCTCTACTCAGAAGAAAATCATTAATTCAATCTTTTATGCTCTTATTTATCAACTTATAACAGGGAAGAAAGATACCATTACTTTAAACATATGGGTTCCTTTGTCAGATATGAATGATGAATCAAGCTCTGTAAACACTAACCACATTGATGAAGTGCAAAAATATGGCTCAGGCTTCAGAAGAACTCTGCTGGAGACATGGATGTTTTCTAGTCAACTGGTCAGTCCTTGGATTTTTCATTAGTCGATCTAGGGCTGATCCTGCAACACTGGTCACTCAAAAACAAAATCAAAACAACAATTCAAGCACATGATCATCATCTCCAACAAGTTTTGACTCAATAAAACGACAATTTTTTATTTTATTTTATGACTCTAAGAAAAATAAAAACAATGTCAGCAGACACCTCCCCCAGACTTAAACAACACTGTCCCCAGTGTTATCTAGCCTAGAGTAGGTAAAAGAAAACAAAAGAACGGAATAGTATTAAGAAAAACAAGAAGTTACCGTGCTGGAACATCTGGTGTCGATCGACACACGGCTTGGTATCGATCGATACCAGGCTTAAATCGACATGATGAACCGTACATTCGCGATTGGTGTCGACCGATACCAACATGGTATCGATCGATACTCAGGCGATTTTGAGTTTTGCTCCTTGTTTATCCTAACATAAACACATAACGAAAAATAAAAAAATAAAAACGACTCAAAAACAGACTCACCAGTGGGTTGCCTCCCACCAAGCGCTCGTTTAAAGTCAATAGCTTGACTTTGGCTCAGGTGATCAGTCAGGAGAAGATTGAGAGC
Source organism: Eutrema yunnanense (assembly GCA_002933935.1). NCBI lineage: Eukaryota > Viridiplantae > Streptophyta > Magnoliopsida > Brassicales > Brassicaceae > Eutrema > Eutrema yunnanense. Next base: position 154,161 of record PKML01043686.1, on the reverse strand, counting down.
TTACTCCCATGCAAGTTCCACAACTAGATACTTGAAGACTCAGAGTTCTGCTCAACATGCTCTCCATAAATTTATGTCATTTCTCTTTCAGCTCCGAAGTAAGAAGAACTCTAGCTTTAGAGAATGGTTTCGAAGTTCCTTTGCACTTCACCTTGTACTCAATCGAATCCCCATCACACTTCTGAGGGATTAAGGTCATAGAGGGAGCACTCTCGACTCTTTTGCTCTTCGTCTTTTTCTTTGTTGCATTAGCCTTCCTGACAACTTTCTTGGGGATGTTGGGCGGTTCAACTAAAATGTCTATGACAGTTGGGTCGTCAGGAGGCTCTTCCAAAAGATCAACTACCAATGTCCCTCTTGTGACAACAGTGAAGCACGAGACATGTGTGGGAGCACTTCTAGAGGGAATGGCATTATAGTATACCTCTCCGTCAATGTAAGAGAAAGATAGTCTTTTATTAGGTGTGTCTATGATCGCGCCAGCAGTAGCCATAAACGGTCGTCCCATGAGCAAAGAAACCTCAGATCCTTCGCTCATCTCCACAACCTGAAAATTAGTGGGCACTAGACAATCCCCTACTTTAACAGGCAAAGCATGGATAGTACCGTATGGAGGTGAGGTGGAGGAGTTCGCAAACGTGAGAAGCATCGTAGGGGTCTTATATCAGCCCTCAATCAGCCCTCAATCGTTCAGCAATTTCCCTTGATATTACATTGACGCTAAACCCTGAGTCAACGAGAGACGCATCGAATTCAACTCCAGAGATGGAGCATGGAACTGCGAATTTCCCTGGGTCTTCCTTCTAGGTCAACTGCCTCAGCGGCAGTGACTTGCGTCTTGCCTCGATAAAGAGTACTTCGATCTCTTCCAGAGTTTCTCTGCAATCTTTGAAGTGACTTTGCAGATGCTAGCCCTCTAGAGCTTCTTCAAAAGTGAACGAGTGGGGTATCCTTCGTACCCTCTTCTCAAAGCCACGCAGCTGCTTTGGAGTGATGGGGGCTCGGAAGTGTTGAGGAATAGGATTCATCTTCTTGGGCTTGTGAGGTTTGTCAACACTCATACTCGGCTCCTTTGCAGTATCTGGGAGGGTATCGATCGATACAGGTAGGGTATCGATCGATGCTTGGGTGATGTTCGAATTCTCATCGTCAGATATATCATCAACCACATGAAACTCCACAACCAACTTATCCAACATAGATTTGCATCTGGCGTCCTCCCATTCTTTCTTTGTCATAATACGAGGCATATGATAAGGTATTATGGGTTTGTATACCCTCTCCTTGAAAATCTCAGCCTTCTTCTCGACCTGCGTCTCAGCATCGATCGATACTGGAGGGGTATCGATCGACACACGGGATTTTGGATCCACTCGTGCAGGTATTTGGACCGGTATCGATCGATACTGGCTAGTATCGATCGATACCTGGACGATTTCAGAATCCCAGTCGTCATCTTCAACAGCATCGTCGAAAGTTCCTGCATCAAAACCCTTTTCTACCACTGCAGTGGCTTCTTTAACACTTCCTATGGTGATTGCATTGATGTGTGCTCTTGGATTCTCAGTTTTCTATGGAAGAAAACCTTCCTGACTTTTCCCCGCTGCTATTGTCTGAGCGACCTGAGTTTCCAGCTTCCTCTGGGTCTGATTGATAGCTTCAATTTTCCCATTCAGCTCAATGTACAGAGAGTCAAACTTCCCAGTGAAGTCAGTTTGCAACTTCTCTTGTCCCCGAAGAAGCTGTTCCATCATGAATTCCATCTTATTCTCTGTGGCCTTTGGAGAGATGGGCTGGTACGAAGAGTTCCCGTAATTGCGAGTTTTGTTGTTGAAGTTTCGGTTGTTGTTGTACCCAAATTGTTGACCCTGAAATCCAGAACCACCAACGTAGTTAACATCCTCCACTTCATCTCCACCGACATTATCGACTTCATCAGCAAAGTGTACAATCTTCTTAGACTTCCCGATCAGAACCTCAGCAATCTGCGATCCATTAACTCCTCCAGCTTGCTTCTTCCGCTCGAAATCAGAATTTTTGGTGCTATTACTAGAAACCAAGTTCTCAATCAACACAACCGCATCATCTGGATACCTGGTGTTGAAGTTCCCATTACTCGCAGCATCTATACCCATCTGGTACCTCCAATCAACCCCTCTGTAGAAAATGCCCAGCAGCTGAACCTGAGTGAACCCATGGTGCGGACAATCTCTCTGATATGACTTGAAACGTGTCCAAGCAGCTTTGAGTGCCTCTGTTGGACCTTGAGCAAATTGAGAGATCTTGTTCTTGAACTACTCGGATCTCGCATCATCATAGAAATTATTCAGGAATGCGTTCTTCGTCTCATCCCATGTAGTTAGCGAACCAGGAGCCAACTGCTTCAGCCAATATGTAGCATCCCCACTAAGAGAGTATGGGAAAAGTTTGCAGAAGAGGAACTCATTGGGCACTCCATTGTACTTCATACCAGTGACCAAATCTTCGAACCTCTCGATATGATCCATGGGGTGTTCATGAGATAGGCCATGGAAAGGATTATGACTCACAAGAGCGTAGTACGCAGGTTTCAGCTCAAAATCATTCCTCTGAAAAGTTGGGATGCGAATCGCAGATCGATTGGCATAGAACAAATCAGGTCTATTGTGCTCAGTAAGTGTCCTACCTCGATCAACCCCAGCATTCCCAACGTTGGCTTGCGCAGCCGGCGCGACAATCTGACCAACAACAACAGGAGGGACAATGACGTTCCTGGCTTCATCAAGTCGCTGCCCTCTCTCATTGCACACTTGACCCTCTTGGTCTCTCAAGACTCCAACTTCATCAGCTCTTAATACCACTGGGTTGTTCATCCCTGATGTTTGCTTTGTCTTTCTGTTTGTGCGTTCCAAAAGAGCTAGCTACTCCAAAGACAGTTCAACTAGCTGAGTGCTCTTGTTCCTTCTGGTTTCACGATTAGGCATACACTTGAAAACAAGAGTCAAGCACGTAAGTAACAACAAAAAAACGTGATGAGTATCGATCGACACCACTTACCAAATGGTGTCGATCGATATCAACAAAATAAAACGACGAGTATCGACCGATACTAGGTAGTATCGATCGATACCGACGAACTTAGTCGAAACTCGACAGCTAAAATCTAATGGCAAAATTGAGTCCCCGACAACGGTGCCAAATTTGATATGCTCAAATTAATACCCTAAAAGTACTAAAGCAGTAGTTGTAGTAAGTATAGGGGTCGAACACAAGGACTCACAGAAATCACACAATATATTGTATAGTATCGAATCAAGCTAAGCAAATAATTTGGAACAAAAGCAATAAGCAGTAAAAGGTTTGTAAATTCGATGGAGGAAAATATAGATTCAGGGTATTTCTCAGGAAATCAATGAATGCAGATAAACTAATTAATAGGATTCAGATTTAGCGCGGTTCTTGAACTCAAATCACTAAAGTATAGCTAACCAACTCTCGTTGCGAAAGCTATCTAAATCTAAACTTCAGAATCCCAAATCTTTTTGCAAATTTCTAAGAATAAATCAGCTTTAATTTCAGGTTTGATATGTTCACAAATCAATTAAACCAAATCTCTTTGCAAATAATCAATTTGCTCACCTAAGGTTCTATCAGGTAATTAATCGCACTGTCGTGCCTAATCAATTATCCTAAGATCTATGTTCTAGGTAGCTAATCTAGAACAAGTTTTGAACACAACCTAAGCGAAGAACTAATTCAGATGGTGAATCCTAATAAACTAATCAACCTAGCATTCAGAAAAAACCCTTATGAGAACCCTGAACCTAAAGTGGATCTACTCAGACATGGAGATTGAAAGCAACATGATTGAATAGATCATCAAAGAAATCAATAGTAAACATGAGTTCAGAGTTGTCTCTCCAAAAACCAAAGTAGAATCAAAGTAGAATAAAGCTTTGCAAAATAAAAGCATAGCCATAAAAGTGGCTGAAAAACATAATTATAATGCTAAAACACGAATTGAGGTCTTCTTGTAAATATTAAAGTCTTTTGAGGCAAATCTGCATTTCTTCAACTCTTGGAAAAGTCGTGGGTCGTGTCTGCTGCGATGGGTATCGATGGATGGTATCGATCGATACTGATGCTTCAAATCGGGTACTCAGCAACACAAACTTCTGCTTTGCTCCAGAATGATCCAGAAAGCTCCAATATCTCCAATAATGCTCCAAACGTGCTAAACCTGTAAAAGACTCTAAAAGACTCCAAAATACTAGAAAAACTCTATAAAACGGACTTATATCATGGCCTAAAAGGGGTAAAAACCATAATATATCATATCACTCTCGATTACTCTCTGCCTTCTCGCAGCATTTTCGATTGGGTCAGGGCAGTTAATATACTGGATTGTAACCTCTTGCAATTCTTCCATGATTTAGTCTGTAAATTGCAAGGGATGTCGAGGAGGGAAAGAGTCCAAGTCAAGGTTCCTCTCCAGGGGGAGACGGTTTAGGCTGAGAGCTTCCTCACCTTCATGAAGGGTCTGTTCTTCGAAGGTTCCTTTTTCTCTCCATATCTAAGCTGGGAGGGGTCGACGACTAGTATTGGACTGAGGTTTTTGAGGCTGATTGATCTTCATCTTTTGGTGCTTGTCATCTTGTTTTCGAGGCTGGTAAGTGTGAACATGGTTGATTCTCTCTTCCTGCACCGAGTGGGAATCTAAGGGAAACGAGGAATACATCCGCCTCCTCAAATTTTCAGATTGATGTGTTGACGATCGTTCCGAGAGGTTTTCTTTTGGAGCCTGAGAGGATTTAGCAGATGGTCTCTCCCCAAAAGGGTTGCCATGTCTATCCAGATGTTGACTAAACTTCAACTCTCATGTCCCAGGATGTCGAAAAAGCGATGCGAGGGTGACGGATATCGATTAGGGAAAGTGTTTATTGTTTGCAGGTTTCTGGAACCTTGCTTATCCGGGCAATTTTTCACAACGTGTGATAACCTATGACAGAAAGAGCAGTTATTTTCCAGTTTGGAGTAGTCGAGAGTGACTAGAGCCTCCTTTCCATCACCAAATTCGAGAATGGTTTCCTTCCTGAGAGGTTTTCAAGCCATTGATAATGATATATCAATGTTTTTACCCCGTTTAAGCCATGATATAAGTCCGTTTTATAGAGTCTTTCTACTATTTT